>CAIGRL010098077.1:0-2500 GCA_903798325.1 Fraxinus xanthoxyloides
TTTTTTTTTTTTTTTTTTTTTTTTTCATTTCGTACTCATCTTTTGTATGCGTAAGAAGAGGGATAGGGATGCTTTGCTAGTCGCATTCAAGTTGTTTGCCTAGATTTTTAAGCTTTTCTCATTTTTTTCTACAAGAGAGATGGAGATGCTTAGCTAGTCGCACCAGTATATTGGCTCTAGAGAAATTTTGTCTGGGCTCATTGCCAAGTAGTTGCAGTGAACGTCGTAATGAAAATAATCATAATATTGAAGACAAGAATCGAGAATTTACAACGAAGCCAATGCAATCAGCACAATTTAACTCCATCGGTTGCATATGTAAGACTAACATTATATAATAGTTTATACAAGTGTAACCTTGATCAATGTCTTTATGAATCGTTAATTACTTCGTATCTTCATGTGTGACTCAAACGTAGTTTAGTTGTCGAAAAATGTTATTTCTTGTGGTATAAACGCTTGGTCAAGATCCAAGGAGAGAATAGAAGTTTATTGAATTGAGAGATCTAACTTAAACAAACTTCTTGGGAATGGTATCTCAAGTTAAATATTACAATAACTTCCATCGGTTTTAAGAAAGATATTGTTGATTGGTGTATATGCATGAAGTTCACGAGAACAAGTTTAACGACATTTTGCTTGATGCTAATGATCTTGGTTTGTTACATGAAATCGAATATTTTATCTCGGATAACTTTGAAATAAAAGACATAGGAGATGCAACCTATATGTAGGTCATAAGGATTGTGAGGCATGTATAAATAAACTAATAGGGATATTTGGATAAATGTTCAGATAGTGTAGTTCTAATTCAGAAGGGAGATAAATTCAACCTTGTGCATCTATTGTTTGAAGTTTAATGTATGCCCGAACTTATAATTTTTGTTGTCCGAATGCAGGACAAGTATCAAAGATATCCAAGATTACATCGGTAGACCATAAAAATAGAATTTATTTTTTAATGACAACGATAAAATTTTACCAGAATTTCTTTTTCTTCCTTTAGCCTTTTAACCCTTTGATTTCCGACATTTTTTATACTGTGTAAATGGTCCTTTTTATAGTGTTAATAAAGCATACTAGCACCGGGCTTATGGTAGTTGTAGCTGTTCAATTAACAAAAGTATTGCTATCAAAGGCATCAAAGACATTTAGCCTATATTTGATGATTTTAATCCAAGTCAAAATGAACAATTAATTCTAACAAAATATTTTATGGGATCAACAATTTTTTAACCACACATTTCATTTTTATTTTTTATTTTTATCAAAATCTACTAAAAATCTGATTTTAACCATCGTAATAACATGTACTAATGAGTGTTATTGGACGTCATTATTGATAACTTAAGGTAAATCAATACAAAAAATTATTTACGCCACAATGTGCGCATTACGTTTTAGTTATTAACTGTGTATCAATGGAGTCTTATGTGAGCCAAGTGGGAGAATATATGATTAATAAAAAATAAGAAAACTAAATGAGGTGACTCCTAATGAATTGGTTTTCCAAGTAAACATGTCTTAAAGAAGACTTTTCACATTCCTCAAATAATCACGCTACACGTGCAAAAAGAAAACTCATGAAAATTTTACTGAGAACTCACACATGTGGGGCCCACACATTTTTAAAAAAAAAAATACAGGATGAGGCCCACCCATGTGAGTGGTCTGGTGAGCCCTTGTGAATTAATCTCCATGTACAAGGGATTAATTTTTCTATAAATACAGAATCCAGCAAGAGAGAGAACCAGATTTCTACTCAAATCTATTTCCTTCGTCAAGTGTTTCTACATCAGCCAATTTCACTAATCTTCAAGTGCTTTGTTAAGAAGTTACAAGGGAATCACTGGATAAAGCCAAGTCTCTCTATCCGTCTAATAATGTAAAATTTGTTTTGATTTCTAAGGTTTTGAAATTACAGGTCATTGGCATCAATGCCACAAACCCAATGAGTTCAAATTGTAGACATGCCCAAATTTTATGGGCAACATGAAATATTTGACTGGATAGAAAACTAAGTAATTTTTTTCAATTAAATTGAGATGATGACATCACAGAAGAACAGGTCGAACTTGTTACACACAAAATATAAGGAGGAACGTCTGTTAGCAAGAACAACAACTTGACCATATACGTCAAAGGAAACAAGTAGTGAAAATTTCCATCTTAACAACTGTTTTACAGGCCATATCAAATAATTTTACCGAAGAAATCTATTGTTTATTTCAGTGAAAAAAACGCAAGACTTTCATCAACTCTATATGATAATATGCTGCTATTTAAAATGCCCAGTCAAGTTGCCAGTGACTCCAAAGAAAGTCATCTACCAGAGAAACTCTATCCTTCAAGTAGTCTCTCAATTATCTTTAATGGGACTCTAATGCGAATTATCATAGGGGCAATTATTTAGCCAAATTTTCCCAGTGAAGGCATTAAAGATCACACTCAGTCAACCAATAAAACAAAGGCGCGATAAAGGGAATAGACACAATTGAAG
>CAIGRL010098077.1:10000-13706 GCA_903798325.1 Fraxinus xanthoxyloides
TCGATATGTGATAAGAATCCATTTGGTTTGACTGTAGTACATTGTATCTTTATTTTTGGTTGTAATGTATTGTACCTTTGATTTGGCGTAATGTATTGTACATTTGATTTGAATGTAGTGTATTGTACCATTATATAAATAGTTAATTATATTTTATTAAGTTAATTAATCATTTTCCTATATTCTACTAATTAATAAAAAATAAAAACTCTCCAAATATTTCAATTAGCACTGTTATAATATATTTTATTTATTGTTTGAAATATATTTATTTTGTTAAGCTCGTAAAACTTCATTTAGTACTAGAATTTGTATGTATTATTAAATGATTTTTAATTGATTAAAATATTAAAATGAGAAAATATTTTTTACACTTGCATTGGCCAAAGCTTGGTCTCCCCACTTCGCCACACATTTCACTTTTTTGAATACTAATTTTATTATAAACCAATTTTACTATTGAAAGTATAGATATATTTTTTAGTTTTTAATACGTCCATATTTAATCTGCATTGTTATTAGCAAATATAAACTAATTTTATTTAAACCACTATTTAATGTATGAGTATATCAAGAAATATTTATATTTTCAACTATATTAATTATATTTTCTTAATCTGTATGAAAATAGAAACAATTCTACTTTTATATGTTAGATGTAGTAATATATATATATATATATATATATATTAATGTGTGTGTGTGGAGAGGGGGGTTGTAAATTGATAATACCTTTAGATCCTATCATAGGCTAAGTCGAAGAATCTTTCAAATATGTGAACTAAAATTAGCCCATAGACATCCCAATATTGTAGGCTAGTCGAGCTAATTGGGTTCGCGTGTTTAATCTTTGCAGGATAAAAACTTATCACTTTATTGTGTCAAGAAAATCTTAGTTATGATTCTTTGAATTGTCATAAATTTAAAGAACTATAATTAAGGTTATTTAAATATCACATCGACAGTATGTAGTTTGTATTGTACTCATTAAGAGATCAATTTTAATGGATTCATATGTTATATTTATATCTTTCTTATTTTCAAAAAAAAAAAATTAATAAATTGAGCTAATTGGGTCCATATGTTATATTGAGCAAATGGAATATACTAGTAATAAATTGATAGTATGATTTTTTTAATAAAACAAGCTGATTGGACCAGTCTTTATGGGTATAACTGTCAATAGAATGAATTTTTATTCGAATCCAATTCAAATCCTGTGAAATTAATGGATGATGAATTTAAGATCTCAATTTGATAACCTAATCAGAATCCAAATCAAATAGTCTATCAACTAAATGAATTAAGGGAAGACTTCATAAATAAAAGTTTAAGTATAACTCATTTCAAAATTAAGATAAATGGTTTAAAATTTCAAAAATCATATATTTATCAAATTTTATTTCTGAAAAATATATTTTATAATTAAATATAATGTCACAATTTTATACAATTTGACCACAAATTATCAAAATTAATTGGTTACAAAAAATCTCTCAGTCATAGTTATAGATTTTTTAGGTCACAAATTATTTCACAATCACAAACTTATCAAATTAATATTCACATATTATTTATTACTCACAAATCATAAATTTTATAAGTCACAATTTATTTCATGATCACAGAACATCAAATTAATTGGCTACAAATTGTGTTTAGGCTACAAATTATCAAATTATTAGTCACAAATTGACAAATTTTTAAATCAAACATTATTTACTGATCACAATTTATCCATTTTCATGGATTGTGACAATCACAAACACTTGTGACCACTACTTCACTACTGTCATCAGCCGCATCGCCGCCAAAACCACCACTACCATCTCCGACAATAAAACCATCATCTCAAACACTGCAACCAACAGCCTACCACTCCACAACTACAACCCCCCACCAAGAAAATCCCCTCATCTGTCGTCATGCACAATCTCAAATAAGTCACAAACATCCCCACACCACACCATGCCACCCACCCACAACCACACCATCGAAACACCACCACCATCGTCGTCGTCGCTACCACCACTAAATACATCGTTGCTGCATACCACACATACAATCGACTGCTTCAACAACCACTGACCACCTCCACCTTCTTCTGCAACTCCAATCAACCACCACATCACCACTACCACCACCTGCTAGAATCGACCATCTCATACAACATCACCATACCATAGCCACCACACCCACCAACAAAACCCCCAAACCCGCAACAATACCAACAAAAAGCACACCAATACTTTCGTAAAGCGACAAATCGGAGAAAGCACCACAAAATATCACGACGGCTACGGCATAGTATCTCGGCGATACAACTTGTTAGGCGTCGTAGCAGCATGGTGCCGCTTCGAGCCACGCGCAACGACTAGTGAAATCAGCTTGTAATTAATGTAAATCAATGTAATATTGTCAAACCTAAATTACAAGTATCAGAACTAGTGAAATCAGCTTGTAATTAGGCGCCGATTAATTTCAATTTGTTTGTTGGATGAGCTGTCATAACTATATTTCCCGCCTATTTTTCACCTCTTTTGTTTTAGTATTTATATCGTACAAACACTTCATTTTTCATATTGAATAAGATTTTTCTTAGCTCTCCCATTCTCTCTCGGTTTGCAATATGGTATCAGAGCATTTTCCTCGCCATTGAGTGCTGATATTCATGGCAGATATTTCTATTCAAAATCAACAAAATCAGAATTCATCTCCATCGATGAATAATTCAACCGTTGATGATGTTTCTAGTGTTTATTATCTTCACCATTCAGACAGTCCAAGTTTAGTCCTGGTTTCTCAGCCCTTGATCGGTGAAAACTATTCTTCATGGTGTTGAGCTGTGACTATAGCACTTTTAGTGAAGAATAAACTTGCGTTTATTGATGAATCTGCCATTAAACCTGAAGAAAACGCAGATTTGCACAATTCGTAATAACAATATTGTTATTTTGTGGATACTTAATTCCGTTTCAAAAGAGATTTCAGCTAACATCATATATTCAGAATCTGCTCATGAGATTTGGCTTGACCTTAAGGAACATTTCCAAGGGAGGAATGGTCCTCGAATCTTCCAATTGATAAGAGATTTTTTGAATCATACGCAAGGTCAATTGTCTGTTAGTGCTTACTTTACTAAGCTGAAAACTATTTGGGAAGATCTTAGTAATTATAGACCTTCTTGTTCATGTGGAAGGTGTAATTGTGGGGGAAATAAGAAATTGGCTGAACATTATCACATGGAATATGTGATGTCTTTTCTAATGGGTTTAAATAAGTCATATGCTCAAGTTAGAGGACAATTATTACTCATGGATCCAATTCCACCAATCAACAAAGTGTTTTCACTTATTTCTCAAGAAGAACATCAAAGATCTGTAATTGTGATTGCTGGATCTACTGATTCTTTGGCTTTTTTTTTGCTAGAAATGATGTTAAAAAGATCAATCCAGGGCAAAACTATAGTAGAAATCAGAGGAAAGAAAGGCATGTTTGTACCTGTTGTGGAGGTGTAGGCCATGTTGTTGATAGATGCTACAAACTCCATGGATTTCCACTAGTATACAAGTCAAGGCAGAAGTTAAACTCATTGGAAAGATGTTATGGCTACAGAATTCTTTGCCATGGAACAAAATAAAATTTGGTATGTTACCTGTTTGCCTCAAGGGAATCACTCTATATGTGACACCCCGTACTTAAGTTT
>CAIGRL010098086.1:0-13084 GCA_903798325.1 Fraxinus xanthoxyloides
TGTTAAAACTATTTCAATAAGAAAATAGTTAAATCAACTAGGTATCTTCAATTTAGAATCCTAAATAAAGCTTCACATATTCACTTCTCCCTATAATTGGTAACTGAACCCGTTAAATACGACTCATTCCTAATGGGTACATTTGCTATTCGGTATTGACCAATTTATTTGGGAGAAAATGAAGAAGATGAAGTAGAAAATTGAAGTTAAAGAAAATGATAAATGCATATGGTGAAAGTTCTCGATATTTGTAAAATATCAAGAATGACACTTTAAATGTAGTTCTTGACATTATTTCAAATGTCGAAGTTAGGGAACACTTTGTGTGACGTGTTTAACAATGTGGGTAATATATTTGTTGTGCATTATCTAATCTTCTTTGCATTGATGGCACACAAGTATAGAGATGTTTTTTTATGCCTTTTGAGTTTTACGATTTCGCTTCAAATAACATTTTTTCGATTTAATTGATATCAACTTTTTGTCATAATTGACTAAATGAGGGATAAATTGGAGCCAAGCAGGATGAAAAGAATGAAAATACGTTGAAGATACAACTACCATCCCAGCATTGCATTCTAGTGAGAGTGGACATTATAAAAAAGTTTTAATTTATTTTTTGTCAATTTTTTTTACGCTACTATGATCTCCTCTTTGTCAAATATTTTTAACATGAAATTCATCATTCGAGAATAACAAAAGAATCTTAAATCATTCTCGACATTTGAAAAATAATTTTCAATATATGGACCTTGTTATCACGACATTTGATACTTCATTTGTCTAGAACGAGATTTCGTTCTAAACAAGAATGTTCTCTACATTTCATACAATGTTTGACATTTGAAGTGCGGTTCTTCACATTTAATACCTATTAATCTTGACACCTGACATTTTATTTGTCAGTAACGATTCAACTGTAGCCACAATACAATATTGGAACTACCACAATAACTTGACATATGTAAATGTATTTCTACTTATCACTTGAGATGATGAACGTAAACAAATTTTCCTTTTACAGTTCAATAAAAGTGTAATCAGAATTTTCTTATTCAACATACTCCACCATCCATAGAGAAAATAGAAACCACGTTCAATTCTTAATTGCAGCAATAAAACATTGAGGCCTCAAACAAATCCGAAAATGATCATAGGGAAACTAAAATTTGTTGTTTCACAAATAAAACAATAGTGTCACATTTCAAGTGACTTTCTATAGACAAAAGAAACATAGTTCCTATATCTAGAAAATGAAGTGGACACGATCAAATACAAGATATAAAATTTAATGAACATTCCAAAACGTTCATCTATTAATAGATACAGAAATATTCAACAAGATAAAACGATATAGTTAATATTTAACTGAATAAGATATATACAAAATTTTGAGTTTATGTGCAAAATATTTTATTGTGTAGATGCGTGACTGAAAATTAAAATATAGAAAAAATAGTTTTGAAATAATGGTTGTCAAATATGGGTTTAAACTGCAATTTTATTAATACAATTTTGATAGAATACAAATAAAGAGTGCATTTGATTATTCAAATATAGACAGTTAAACTCACTATATATTTTAAAAAATTAGAATAAAGAGTCTTTTTAGAGTCTAATTTCAATATTTGAATCTTTAAAACGATGTTTTAATTTGTTTGTGAAAGTAATTTCTTTGAAAATTATCTTTTTCTACAATTATTTTAATTTTCATATTGTGAAAAAAAAAAATTCACCATAACTTTTTTTTTTTAATTACATGTATTCTAAAAAAGTCATTTTTGATTTTTCAAAGAATTTCTCCCATAGAAGCACCAACTCTCGTCCACGGCTGCTCATAAGCCCTACACCAATTTAATCTAGGTAAGTCCTCAATGTTTCATAACTGTTACATTTTGACCCTCAAACATTGGAATAGAGCACCAAGGCTTCCGACCTTCTGCATTTGTGACATTTGAGTCCCTAAGGACAACAAAGGTAGTGAAGCGGAGTTGAGACCTATTGTCCCATGTGTTGTCCATCAATTAATTATTGACATATCATTTTACATTAAAATGTCACTTATTTTTAAGTATGAATAGTTAAGAATAATGTTGGACATATAAATTTAAAATGATTATTCAATAATTAATTGTGTGGACAACAAAAAATAGACAGCAGATCTACAAATCTAAAATATTGAAATTTCAGAAACTTCATCTTAAAAAGTTAGAGACTTAAATGCAACAATTTTCAAAAATTGAGAACCCCATATAGAATCTCCCTGTAATTTATGGAGTATGATGGAGACAGACAACATTGGTCATCAATAAAAGGAATAGGCGTATGCCAAGTGTATATATAAGTCTGAACTGGCCGTTGGCTGTCTCGCTCTCTCGCTCTGTCTCTCTCTCACACACACATTCTCACTCTCTCTCACACACAAAAAGCTGAGCAAAATCCCTCCCTCCAACCATGCATAATTTTAACCTTTTCTCTCTCATTTAACCCCACACTTGAAAACCGTATACCCCAAAAGAGCGGTTTCTCAACCTTTTTGTACATACGCTCATTACACTCCTTTTCCTCTCCTCCTTGCCCAGTTTCTTTCTCCCATTGATAATGTAAACACACAGAAAGGCAAGAAAAAGTGGGCTGTTTTGGATTTCAACGGTTACTTTCAGTGAACGAAGTTGAACTGAATTCATGGCTTCATTTAGCTTTTTTTCACTCTTGCTTATCCACATTTGCTTGCTTCTGGGCTTATCATTTGCTGAAGATCCATTTGTGAACTATAATTTTGTGGTCTCATATATTACTGCTTCTCCTCTTGGCATTCCCCAGCAGGTTTTTCTTATTTTCTAGACCCTTTTCTGATTTTCTCTGTATCTACACTCTATTGTACTCTTTTTATGTGGAATCTGATGGTTTTACAGCTTCTGGAGAAGTGGGTCTGCTTTAAATTTGCTTAGGCTCTATGGGAAGGCTCTAGATTTCTGAAAATTTGAATGGGTAGCATCAGATCTAGGAAATGGGGTTTGGTGTAATGTTGAGGAACTTTAATGGTATGTTTTGTAGTAAGGGAATAGAAAAGGGCAATAATGAAAATGTACAAGTTAAAATCTGGTTTATTGTATCGTCGGATAAATCCTCTCCAATTACTCACCAAACGTGCACTTATAACACATCCGCTGCTTTCCAAACATGTTCTTAAGGATTTAAGATTATCGAACTGCTTTGCTACTCATTGCAGGTTATTGCCATAAATGGCGAGTTTCCAGGTCCCACCATTAATGTGACCACTAACAACAATGTTGTTGTCAATGTGAAGAACAAATTAGATGAAGATCTACTAATGCATTGGTAGGAAATTCATAGTCAGTTTCATTGAATTTTCTTGAAATTTTTAGTACTTTATATACTTTTGATAAAGATGCGTGTTTATTTTTGGTGAGTCAGGTCTGGTATACAACAAAGGAGGACTTCTTGGCAAGATGGGGTGCTTGGCACAAATTGTCCCATCCCTTCCAAGTGGAATTGGACTTACCAATTTCAGGTTAAGGATCAGATTGGGAGCTTTTTCTACTTCCCTTCACTCCATTTTCAACGAGCATCGGGGGGTTTTGGCACCTTTATTATTAATAACCGACCTATTATTCCAATTCCTTTTGACACTCCTTACGGGGATATCACAATCTTGATTGGTGATTGGTATACCCAAAATCACACGGTTAGTGTTTGATGATATATCACTCTTTAAGCCTATTGAAATTCATGAAGCTTGTGTCTCTTTATGTATGTCTAATGACTGATTTTCTGATATTTTATAGGCTTTGAGGAAAACCCTTAATGCTGGGAGAGATCTTGGGATGCCAGATGGTGTTCTAATTAATGGGAAAGGACCTTTTAGATACAATGATACTCTTGTCCCTGATGGCATAGACTATGAAACGGTTACAGTCGAACCAGGTGATTTATGAACAAGCGCATGCGCATATTATATGTATTTACTTGTGAAATCATTTCTGGAGTGCTAACATTATTTCCTTTCATTACCTATATGTTTGAGAGAGATGCAATTCCATAGTGTAATACATTTCCAAAGTCCTAGAGAGGAAGATGTATCTTTGGTTGATGTATAGTGTGACTTATCATATATATTAGGCCATATAGAATTTTAAGTTTGTCTCCTCTAATTGAGATATCCTCCTTGGTGTTCAAGAAATTATAGATTAAATCATAAAAAAAACCTGGAGCTTGAAGTGCAATTAGGTCCATTGTTTGGGGGGATTCACATCACTATTGTTGGTTATATAATTAATGGTTGGCATTGGTTTTACTGATATTCACGTGATTAGTGGTTGTTGAAATAATTCTTGTATTTGCGTCTACAAAATTCCAAAGCCTCTGTTTTTAATTCAGAAAAAGGAAGAGCTCAATAAATGTGCAGCAAAAGAGTTCAAGTTAGTGCTGGAGTTGAGGTATCCATCATGTGGAAGGTGTTTCGCATAATAATTGAAATATGTTGTAAAATGATTCAGAACTTGACTGTTGGCCGCAATAAAACTAGATCTTTGTTTCTTTCATTTAACAATTGAGCAAATTCAAAGCCTGAATGGGCCATTTTTGTAAAGACAAGACAGAAGATTTCTTACAGCAATATGTGTGTGTGCATATTCATATATATATAATGAGATCTTTGGCTTTCAGATGATCAGGTATTAGATGTATAAATGACTCGTTTAGAAATACTTTGTCAAGAAAAGTAAATAACTTCTGTTTCCGGTAACGTGATTTTGAATAGCTAAAGTTATGATATGTACTGCAGGCAAAACTTACCGGCTTCGTGTAAGTAATGCTGGAATATCAACTAGTTTGAACTTCAGAATTCAGAGCCATAACCTACTTCTTGCAGAAGCCGAGGGCTCATATACAGTACAACAAAACTATACTAGCTTAGATATTCACGTTGGACAATCATATTCCTTTTTGTTAACCACGGATCAAAATGCAAGCAGTGACTACTACATTGTTGCAAGTGCCAGATTTGTGAATGAAACAGTATGGCAGAGAGTCACTGGCGTTGCAATCTTGCACTATACGAACTCAAAAGGGAAGGCATCTGGTCCTCTTCCTGACCCCCCACAAGACCAATTTGACAAGACCTTTTCAATGAACCAGGCAAGATCTATCAGGTATGTTAGCCCTTTTGAACAAATCAGCAGATTATAACAAACAAAAAGGTAAATTTAGAGACATTTGGATATCTCTTTTCTATTAAATCGATCACATAACGCGAAATATTGATTCTTGTCTCTGCTTATAGCATCTTTAGTTGTACTTAAAACTTTAAGTTAGTTATTTTTCAGAACATGATTTTGAAAGTTACCCTTTTTGATAACAAAGTTTATTTTTTAAAAAATAAAAAACTTTTAAGTGCAGCGAAACATGTTCTAGGTCGTGCACAATAACCTTCATGGAGACTGAATCTAGTTGTATGAATTATTAAATTCATTCTCTAACATTTACGAGTAGTAGATAATACATGCGTCAAAATTTGATTAATTATTCCTTCTGGAAAAATGTGGAGGATTATTTCCTTTCCAACCAGTATGTCAAATAAACTTTCTTTTATCTAAAATGTTGTTCACTCTTTTGCTCATGGAGTTGTTCTTATGTTTTACACGATGCAGATGGAATGTGTCTGCTAGTGGTGCTCGCCCAAACCCTCAAGGTTCGTTTAGATATGGTTCAATTAATGTAACTGAGGTGTATGTGCTGAAAAACAAGCCACCCATAACAATTGATGGGAAACGGCGAACTACACTTAGTGGGATTTCCTTTGTGAATCCTGCCACACCAATCAGGCTTGCTGACCAATATAAAGTGAAGGGAGCGTACAAGCTTGATTTTCCAACCAGGCCACTTACAGGACAAGCACGGATGAAAACATCAGTCATTAATGGTACTTATAGAGGGTTCATGGAAGTGATCTTGCAGAATAATGAAACCAAAGTGCACACTTATCACATGAATGGATACGCCTTTTTTGTGGTTGGGTAAGATATCACCTTTTTAAGCATTCAATGTATCTACAATCTGAAGGAAATATGTTCTTTCAATTGCGGTTGTATTTTATACTGGCTAATCGAATTACAGGATGGATTATGGCGAGTGGACGAACAATAGCCGGGGCACATACAATAAATGGGATGGAATTGCTCGCACCACAACACAGGTACGTATAAAGAATTTTTTGTTGTTACTGACATTAACTTCCTCACAATTTGCGTATTGTTTTAATGGCAGAATTCTTGCAGTCAATTGCTGAACTTTTTTATTTCAATATAGTAGTGAAACTTGATCTCTCTAGTGAACTAAAAAATCAACCTGTTAAAATTTTAATTTAGAAAACCACGACATGTTAGTGATTACATGTTTCATTCCGCCAAACTATGTTTACTGCTGTTCAGGAACCTTAATCTATCATAGAAGTCAAGACACTCAGTTTAACTTGCTCTATCCATCCTGAGGATAGACGTGATTTCAATCCCCAGTTTCAACACGAGTACGCCATGCTACTTTACATTTAGGACTTGAGTTTTTATAGTTTTAACAATCAGGAGATTGATGAAAGTCTTGATTTCCCACGACAATATTGGGAATTGTTTTGTCACTTTTATTTATGTTGTTTAGGTTTATCCCGGGGCGTGGACTGCAATCTTGATCTCCCTGGATAATGTTGGAGTTTGGAACATCAGGACAGAAAACCTCGACTCATGGTATCTAGGACAAGAAACCTACATTAGGGTTGTCAATCCAGAGCCCAATAACAAGACTGAGTTTCCAATGCCAGATAATGCCCTCTTCTGTGGTGCACTAAGCAAAATGCAAAAGTACGTATATCATTTAACCAATCATGGCATGTTTGGTAAGGTGGAATAAACTTTACTCGATACTGTCTAGTCTTGTTTACCACTGCATGTCAAACATGCCCTCATCATCGTCTATACTCTGCATTTTGTTTTAGCTAGCTATGATTTCTAAATTACATATTTATCGCTTTCAGGCCACAAGATATATCTTTTGCTATGCCGATCAAGGGCTTTGAAACAAAAGTGTTTTTCACTTTGCTGACGATGGTATCTGCATTTATTTCCTTATTTTGATTTAGAAATTTATGCAATGCCTGTCTGGCTTTGCTTAGTCCATTGTGGTTGTGAGATGGCTTTGCTTAGTCCATTGTGGTTGTGAGATGGCTTTGCTTAGTTTAGCCATGTTTATATAAATCGTTTTTATTTCCATTTGTATTAAATGCCCCCGGATTCGTTTTAATTTAATGGGATTCATTATTCTTTTAATACATTTATCTGAATTTGTTGTCGTCTATCTATCAATTTCAGATGCATTGCTAATGTATCTTTGATGATTATGTTAGAAACAGATTTGATCTTTTGCCCACTGTAGACAGGGCCGCAAGAGATCAAAACTGTTAGAAATTGAAACCCGAGATTCTTGATATATTTAAAACCCTTCCTTTAATGTTAAGATTTTCCATGTCAAATTATCAAGAGAAACAAAAAGTGCGGAACATGCCTTAATCCATTGGGAATGAATAACAAAAATTGATTGCTTGCGAGTTCTTGATTGTGGGTTCTTAATCTTCCTCTCCAATACGATTTCTCTCTCTTCTAATGATGGGACAGTAGATCATAAAGGAAACAATTTCTACACATTTAGGCTCATATTATATTAGATGTCCAAAGCCAATAACTTTAGGGTCCGTTTGATAAGCCATATTTTCCATGAAAAACAGAATATGTTTTTTCATTTTTCAACTTTTCTATTGTTTGACAGGTAAAATTTTCCCAAGAAATTTTTTTTCATCTTTTCTCATTTTCTACCTTTTGGAAAAAAAAAAATATATTGTTTATGTTTTGGTGGGATTTTTTTTTATTTGCAATTGGAAAAAGGTCTAAACACAATGGTAAAAAAATTTATCTCTTTTATTGACAATTTTCATACAAAACAAAGCCAAACGAATGACATTCGGTATGATAAAATTTTTTCAATTTTTTTTTTTTGGCAATTGGAACAAATTCTAGACTAAATGGTAGAAAACATTATCTCTTTAATGGACAATTTCCATAAAAAACGAAACCAAACCGATACTAAACTTTCAACATTTTTCATAGAAAATTGTACCAATCAAATACAATTAATTACAATTCTCAGTAAAATAATTTTTAGGAAAATCTTTTCTCTATAAAACATTTTCTTTGCAGCTATTTTCTACCCTTACAATCAAACAGACCCTTATTCTTTATTAGATCACTAAGTTAATTTCACAAACGGTTACTAAAGTTTAAAACTTACAGAAATGGTCACTGAAATTTCATGCACTTTTACAAACGATCACTGAAATTTTAATTTATTTTACAAACGGTCACTGAAATACCGTTATAATTTTAATTCAAACTTAAATAATCAAAACGTGTGGACATAGAAATTTGACCATCTCAAGTGCAAATTAATCACTTGTTGGCACTTAATAGCAAGGAATTTGCACTTCGGGTGGTCAAGCATCTATGTCCACGTGTTTTGATCCTTTAAATTTGAATTAAAATCATAACGATCCTTTATTGATCGTTTGTGAAACAAATTAAAATTTCAGCGATCGTTTGTGAAAGCGGATAAAACTTCAGTGACCGTTTTTACAATTTTTAAACTTTAGTGACCGTTTTGTAATTTTTAGGTAACTTCAGTGACCGTTTGTGAAATTAACTCTTAGATCACTTTAAATAGGCTTAACCTTAAGATAACATTTGATCATTAATTAATTACATATTGAGGCTCATATAACAAATTAAAACCGAACAAATCCCGTTTATAGATGAAACAAAAGATTAGAGTGATAAATTTTTGTCCTCACATAATAAGAAAAGAAGAAAGTATGCTCCTCGACTAAGCTTATAAAAATGTGAAGTTACTTTTAAGCATCTTTTTATCTACGGGTATTGTGCTGAACTTTTGTTTTGTACTCTATTCGTCCCACAAAAATAGGCTTACTTTCATTTCCATACTGATGAAAAAAATTTAATTAATTTAGTTGAAAGTTGAAACTATAAATTTTACTTATGTTTTTCCTGATATAACCATATAATGAATAGTTGTAATTCATATTTGTTGATAACAATGCATATTAAGTAATGGTATATTAGAAAAGTAAGATTTTAATTATACTCTCAATAAGGAAAATGATATGTAAGTTGAGATTGATGAAAAAGAAAAGCTAGTTTATATTTATGGTATGGAAAGTCTCTGTTTTTCTCTTATTTAAAAATATGAAGAAAAAATAAGCCCTCATTTGGTAGGGATTCAAATATGTTTTTTTAGTAGATTTTAATAAAAGTTAATAAAATGTGTGGTTGAAAAATTGTGAGACCATAAAATATGTAATTAAATTAATTATTGACTTAGACCTAAATTAAAATTAAAATTTTAATCCAAACATGCTATGTCTTTCATGCCATCGTAACAGAAAAGATGCTAGTTGAGTGGGCTTCCTAATGGTTAGCTCGTGTAAATATTATCATTCATCATTGTTCAGCCATAATGTGCCTGATAAATTGGCTATCCGATGGGACATGGGAGATAAGGTCCAAAGTTCAGTCCCATCGACTAGTCAAACAACAATTATATGACAATTAGACTACATATTTATTACGTTGTACCACCTAAATATTAATATTCCTAAAACCTCCCAAAAATTGTTCAACAAAAAAAACTATTGACCTCAAAAATTGCACTCCGACGATTAAATCAACGGTAAGACAAAATATAAAGAGTGCAAGAGATGAGATGGAGGACTTGGTTAGGGTTAGAATTAGGATTTCATACCTCAGTTGTAAATGGAATTACATATATATAGGAAAATATAAATGGGTCATGCGGATTAGTGGGTGCCCAAGCCCAAAATACAGTTACTTAATTAAATAGGTCAATCCAATCCAAAGATGCTATTATTTAATTAAATATGTCCAATCAGTTGACTAGCCGATGCCATGCAGGCTCCGTCACATGCACATCATGTAATTTATAAGTGTAACAATAGTCCCCCAAGTCTGAATCACACATTCATGTGCGGGTCGAATTTCGAAATATAAGTAATCAAGTAGGTGAAGTCTTACACATTGCCTTAAAATATGAGCAGCTCCAATATATGAGGACTTACGACTACCTCGAAAATATCAATGGGAGCTTGAATAAGCGAATGCCTATAGATTGTCTCGAAAGGAACGCATATAATTTGCCAAAACTTGTACAGCATCTCCTCTGTAATATGGACAAAATCAACTTGTTATACATTGCAATATATTTATTAGCATCAATAATATAATGCATATGCTAGTAGCAATAAGGGGATTTGGCTAGGGTTAAAATTTCATACATAGTTTATGAATGAAATCGCGCACACACACAGACGAAAATGTAAATGGGCCACGTGGGTTAGTGAGTCAGGCCTAAGCCTAAAATACGGTTACTTAATTAAATAGGCCAATTCAATTCCAAGATGTTATTATTCAATTAAATAGATCTAATCAATTGATTAGTTGATGCCACGTCGGCTCCTTCACGTGCATGTCTCGTAATTTATAGATATAACAAAAACAAAAAGATAAGATAAGAGGACATGAAGTTTTGTTTGACCCTTTTTCCCATTTATCAAATGTTAGCATGTTGAAAACCAAGTTGTACAACAGGAAATAAACTAAGCCTGCAGATGCAAGAGAATTGAAATAAAAGTTAAGCCCGTGCGCTTAAAATAAAATATAGTAAAATAACATTAATTCTTGAAATTTTGAAGTTCGATAAGTTTTGTGGCAAAAACCTAATTTTCTTGTAAGAAAATATTGTTATTGTGGTTGTAAGGATATTAAAGGGTCAAAACAAATAGTTTTGTAATATTTCAAGATTATTACCTCCAAAATTTTCAAGGGCATAACATTAGTTGGAAATTATATCTTAGAAGATGTTAACAGTTAAAATTCAAAGGATCAATCATGAACCTTTATCCCTTCCATGCAAACATTTTCAAGGACAATTAAATCAGGTGCGAGCCCAACGAATAGGCCTATTCTCCTACCCACGGTGGGCTGAAGAACATTTGCCCACCGCTAACGTGGCAAATTTTAGGATCAATCACGAACCTTTATCCCTTCCATGCAAACATTTTCCAGGACAATTAAATCAGGTGCGAGCCCAATGAACAGGCATGTTCTCCTACCCACGGTGGGCTGAAGAACATTTGCCCACCGCTGACGTGGTACCAGCCACGTCAGCTTTACATTGATTTTTTTTTCCACCAACCTTCGGTCATTTTTACCCACCCCGTCCCAGTTATCACCCCACCCCACTCCTTATGCAATGATTTCTTTTTTCAACTTCCCCGTCATTTTTACTCACCCACCCCTTCCCTTTATATATAAATGATTTTCTTTATTTTTGTCTCAATTTTCGAATATATTATGTGATGTCTAACGTAATTGATATATTGTATTTTTAATATCATTTAAAGTACTCACGACTTAGTTTCTCCCATCTCTAACGACGTGCGAAACGGTCATCGTAACAAAAGTTACCACTCGTCGAAGTATGTCGTTCCAAAATATATAAACAATTTTACTATTTGTCTCAATTTTCGATATTATTACGGAATGTCAAATGAAGTCGAAATATTACAATTCTAAAATCATTTCAAAGTGCTCCTGGCCTAGTTTTACCCATCTCTAACAACGTGTAAAACGCCCAACTGTAGCAAAAGTTACCACTTGTTGAATTAGGTCGTTCCAAAATATATAAATGATTTTTCTTATTTTTTAATCAATTTTCGAGATCATTACGAGATATCAAACTAAGTCGAAATATTGCATTCTTAAAATTATTTCGAAGTGTTCACGATCTAGTTTTCCCCATCCCTAACGGCGTGCAAAACGGCCAACCGTAACAAAAGTTACAACTCGTCGAAGTAGACCGTTCCAAAATTGAGAAAAATCATTTATATATTTTGGAATGGCCGACTTTGACAAGTGGTACCTTTTGTTACGGTTGGCCATTTTGCACACCGTTAGGGATGGGAAAAACTAGGTCGTGAGCACTTTGGAATAGTATTAAAAATGCAATATTTCGATTTCGTTTGACATCCCGTAATAATCTCGAAAATTGAGACAAAAATAAGGAAAATCGTTTATATATTTTGGAACGATCTACTTCGACAAGTCGTAACTTTTACTACAATTGGCCGTTTTGCACGTCTGTAGGGATTGAAAAAACTAGGTCGTGAGTACTTTGAAATGGTATTAAAAATACAATATATCGACTTCGTAAGACATCACAAAATATACTCGAAAATTGAGACAAAAATAAAGAAAATCATTTATATATTAAGGGAAGGGACGGGGTATTCTTTCAAAATATTAATTTATGAGTAATAAGGATATAGATATGTGTCAATAAACTAAGAAATATAATTATCAGAAATTAGCACTAAACAGTTAGAAAAAGATTAACATTATGGCAAGAGAGTTAGACTTGAACGGCAATATAGACACAGCCACGTCGTCTTAGGAAATATTAGGAATTTATCTGAACGAAATCCTAGTAATAAAGGAATTATGTTGTTGATGTGATTAGAAATTCTACAAAGGACTCCTATCATATCATATATATATTAGAAAAGGAAGGAGTCCGAAAGATCTCAACTGCTTCAAGAAAAATCGACATTTATTTCTTCCACTGTTAGTTGAATAACAGGGAATATACCGGCGAAGATTCTGACCTTTGCGATTCTATAAATACCATTCTACTTCCCTTTGATTTTTTTTAAACCTATATTCACATTAATATTTTTCTCTCTTTCTATCAGAGCGCCGGTTAGTTCTTCTATTCTTCTTCTTCATGTTCATGTTTATATAATTCGATTGATTTCTTTGTAACGTTTTATATAACAAGAGACGTGCATGCTTCTCTTTATCGTTAGCGAATCGATATGAAATTTATTTGAAACAAAACTTGAATTGTTTTTGAACTAATTGTCGAATATCGT
>CAIGRL010098102.1:0-11188 GCA_903798325.1 Fraxinus xanthoxyloides
AAAAAAAAAAAAAAAAACCCCCGTTTATTCGCAAGGTGTGTAAAAGTGTAGAAAACTGAACTTATTTAGAAAAATATGTTCAGTCCCTAACGTCAAAAGTAAGTTTACAGACAAGTTAATGTCACCACCTTCTGTAAAACTAGGTTTTGATCTCATTTTTCGGTTTTTCTTCTTCTTTCCAGCTGGTGGAGGTGCAATAGGCAATGCAGTAATTCCATCAGAATCATCTGAATTCCGACGAGGCCCATCTTTCTTGTAGTGATGATCATGTGCTACGCAAACTGTGCACGATCTTGATTGACACGCAAAATCAATTCGCGTGATCTTGGATCCCACAACATTGATGTCATGATTTGGTGTGGAAGGTGGAGGATTTGGTATGATGATGGGATAAGCAAAATCAAATGCCTTGGAATTTACAGGAGAGAGAGTTTTAGGCAATGGAGTTATAGGCGAAGAAGAAGGTTTTGCGGGACGACATAACTGGAAGGAAGATAGAGAAATTCGGAACTTGGGATATTTGGCCATTGAATCTTGATCATCCATCGCGTATACATATTCTTATACACAGAGAGAGAGAGAGAGAGAGAGAGAGAGAGAGAGAGAGAGATTTCTCATATGAGAAAATAAAAAAGAAATATTGATATAGTTTAGAAAATATGTCCATCTTTTTTTATAATCAAAGATTACTCATTCTTTCTCATTGATTTTTATTTCTTCTTCATCAATACTCCGTGCTTTCTTCAACCGAACAAAATAACTTTTTAACTAGAGGTGTCCATGAATTTATATATCCAGAATAGAAATGACATGGAAGCTCAAAAAGTAANAAATTCGGAACTTGGGATATTTGGCCATTGAATCTTGATCATCCATCGCGTATACATATTCTTATACACAGAGAGAGAGAGAGAGAGAGAGAGAGAGAGAGAGAGAGATTTCTCATATGAGAAAATAAAAAAGAAATATTGATATAGTTTAGAAAATATGTCCATCTTTTTTTATAATCAAAGATTACTCATTCTTTCTCATTGATTTTTATTTCTTCTTCATCAATACTCCGTGCTTTCTTCAACCGAACAAAATAACTTTTTAACTAGAGGTGTCCATGAATTTATATATCCAGAATAGAAATGACATGGAAGCTCAAAAAGTAATAACATTTTTGACAAATTTGCAAGAGAAAAAAATCTGAAAACATGTTTGTTCAACATGAAATGAAAACGAAAGCATCTACTAGGGATGATCGTAGGAAAACTTGAGAAGCTAGACATGGATGTACTCCGCAAACTCGACTCTATGGTCAAACATCTCACCCTAGTGAAATTACTCAACACACCTTTATAAAACAATAGTAAAAACATATAAAATCATTTATAATACGGTAAAACAGATATTTACAGTTGAAACATGGTCAATCTTTACTTTTAACCATTAACTAAAAGATATCTATTTTTATCTAGAGATAGAGGCCGGCTTAAAAGTCTTGTTGACACAGCAATTGGAATGGACCAAATCCGAGTGATGCAATAAGGTTTATAGTTTATACCTTGAAAGCTACATGTAAATTCCTTGTGAGATCACCACATAACATAACACACACATGGCGACATAGACATCATGAGCTGCATTGATACAGCTGTAATGCGTTCATTTGACTTTCCCAGGTTAACACTACACCAAATGATAATTAAAAATGTTAGTTTTAAACAATATTATGAATTAATACTCGATTATTCAATTATTCGCGTGTTTTAATTTAAAAGATGCATGATTATATAAGATATCAAAAGTTGTATACTTGATAGTTCGAGTATAGTAAGACACAAATTGTGATGTAAACAAAATATATCGTTTGCAATCACTATATAATGGCGGACGCTTTATGTTAATAAGATTTAATTGTTCTTATTAAGATTTATCTAGATCTTGGAAATAAGAACAATGATATTTTTGGTGCACATTGATCACGAATACATAGATGACACATTTGTGATCGCTAGAAATGATACCCTACTTAATTATCGAACGAGTCACCTAGATCCTGAACGAATAATGTATATTTGATTGCTAATTCAAATTCTTTGAAGTACTAATGAGTGGAGTCTTAATTGAAAGATCGATCTTAGTACTTTGAGAATCAGGATATAACAATTAAAGATTACATACTTTCCTATAAGGGAATCCTTTAATCATTATGATGAGACTATCATCAGTAAGACGTTCTCTATAGACATTTGAATCTAAGATCAATAGTCCGACGATGGGATTGTTGGACTCTATTTTTCTCACTAAGGATTTGCTTTAGGAAAATGGGACTCAGAGGGATATGCATGTTGGAAGGGCAAAATGGTCATTTTGCCCGTTTCAACATATTGATGATCACACAGGGGTTGATTTGTGGAATGATGATCAGAGGATATTGTTCTAGGATCATGATTTGCTTCCACAATTATCACTCGACTCATGAGTGCAATTTCGACTTTTTGGTAGAATAAGTCGAGATTAATAGATGTGTCTTAGCCGCCCTGTTTGGTGGCCTTTAAACTTAAAAACTTAGTTTTGATATTTTTTTTGAGAACGTATGGTTAAAAACCAGGAAAAATTTCGAATTTACGTGTAGAATATTTTATTTTGTGAGTATGTGATTGAAAATGAGTATGAGAAATAAATTAAAGTAAATCAAGGATACCAAACACGGGCTTAATGATCACGAGTTGCCCAATCTAGAAACATTTATTGGAGCGGTCCTTCTCTTAGCTCTAATAAAGGTGGGAGACTTATTTGGAATACGACAATAAAATTCAAGAAAAATTTTATGAAACCTTAATTGAGTATTATAAATATGCATTTTGTGAGATATTAGGGTTAGCCACATTTTCCTATTTTCTCAAAAAGGGAGGCACCTAAAAGTAGAGAACAAAGTAGAAGATTCAAGGGAGCAAGCTTTGGCTAGAAAGGTGGAATGATATTAGAAGTTCTTCTAAAGTTATAATCACACCCTTATGTGTGAAGATTTAAAAATAAAATCAAATAACCTCAAAGGAAATCTAAGATCTATATCTATTTGGTTTTAATCTTAGAAAAGAAATCAATTTCCTCTTGTGATTAAATTTAAAAATCAACAAACGTTATCAGAACCAATGATTCTAGGGATCCTTGAGTAGGATCTATTTTTAAAATCTTAAAGTTTAATATGTATTTTTAACATGAGTGGCGTTAGGTTATTTAATTTGACATGTTTATTACTTTTTATGCTTAAAGTAGATATTTATATAATCACTTTTGGCTCGAGGATATTCCCTTCCCATTCTTCTAATTTAATTTATTTATTGCAATATCTATAGATAAATGTAAGTCATATGGCACTGTGATTTTGTGTATTCATTTTCAAAGTTTCTACACTTTTGCATCAAAGAAGAGGATGGAATTTTGGGGTCCAGACATTTCTTTTTGTTGTTGAACTATTATGGAAGACTCGGTGTTTTGAAGATAACAAACTTATGGTATGGAGATGTTTGTTAAAAGATTGGGATGAAGAATAAGACAAACAAGAGCAAAAACCACGGTGGAACCACCATGTTCAAGGTAGAGGTGATGGCGACCGAGCGATGACAATCACTATGCTTAATAGCAGCAGTAGAAGCTATGACTATTACTACTGAGCAGTGGCTATAGCTTGCCGTCGCAGTCGCCACTCCGTAAACGATAGTGGATGCTCTTTTTGGGGCTATTGCCACCCGATACACTAAAATCATATGCATTGATTCCATCACTCTAAATTATTTAAAAGTGGTTAAAAAATTTTATTTAATAATTTGGTGCCATTATAATTATATATATTCGGTTGATTAATTATTATATGAAAATCTAAACTTTTCTTTAAATAATAAGTGGGAACCTACGGCATCCTCCGTTATCCTATTTGTTATTAAAATACAATATGTATATTATCGAATTACATTAGTCTTCCTAAAAGAAGTGTAATTTTGATTAACTGAACTTGGATCTAAAAATGGAATATTTTAAAGTGACATGATGAGGTAATTATCCTATAGATAATATTTCATTTTCGAATATTTTAAAATTATTAACAGAGGTTAATACACTTATATATGAGAGTTTTGAAGGGCTTTCTATAGAAGATTCTAAAAAAAAATTATTCACAGGACAATAATAATCAATCCTCATTTTAGTTGTAGTATGGTATGCCTAGCTAAATAAAATTAGTGTGAGGGACACAACCTTATTGATAACTACATTGGCCTCCTATAAAGCAAGTGTTAAAAGTTGCAAGAGTTTTAGATCTTTAATTAAAAATATAATTTTAGGTCTAAATTTGCATACTTACATACATGCATCATAGAATGATTATTGTTCATTTTATTAATACACGAATAGTTTATTTTCCTTCATCAGTGATACTTAACAAAAACCTACTTGTGGGCGAAAACTACATTGTCTGGAAAAGGAATCTTAACATTTTCACCGTTGAAAAAACTAAAATTTGTACTGATTGAAGTTTGTCTCGAGACCTCTAAAGATGACAAGACTGAATCTCATAAGACTTCATATAAAAAGTGGTGTCATTCTGATAAGATAACTCGTCACCACATTTTAGTATCCATGTCAAATATATTGTAACAAAAATATTATAATATAGAAACTGCTTTTAACATAATGAAAAATCTTCAAGAGATGTTTGGACATCAAACCTGAAGCTTCCATTAGGGCAATCATGAAAACAAAAATGAAGCTCGACACATCTGTAAGGGACCATATGTTAACCATGATTTATTACTTCAATGTTGCGGAGGTTTTAGGAGCCGACATTGATTCCAAGACCCAGATTGACATAGTTCTTAAAACTCTCCCTAAGATGTTCTCAGAGTTCAAAGTTGATTATAATCTACACAAAATGAACATGTCTTTGATGACATTAATGAAAGAGCTCCAAAGCACATAATATGTTCTAAAGGCCAAAATTGGAGATGCTTTGATTGTGACGGTGGGACCTTCTCATCCTAAGCCTTCTCGTGGCAAAGGAGTATCAAGAGGAAGATGCCAAACAAAAAGAAAGATGGCATCTGAAAAGGGAAGAAAACTAGTACTGATGGAAAACCAAAGGAAAAGTGTTTTATTTGTGGAAAAAGTGATTGTTAAAAGAGAAATTACCCACACCACCTAGCTAAGGGGAAGCAAGGAAAAGGCAAATGCTCTATTCATCGAGTCTTGCTTAATGGTTCATTCTACTAATACTTGAATTGTAAATTCTAGAGTCTTTAATTATGTTTGTCATTCTTTGTAAGGG
Source organism: Fraxinus xanthoxyloides (assembly GCA_903798325.1). Classification (NCBI taxonomy): domain Eukaryota; kingdom Viridiplantae; phylum Streptophyta; class Magnoliopsida; order Lamiales; family Oleaceae; genus Fraxinus; species Fraxinus xanthoxyloides. Next base: position 5,312 of record CAIGRL010098102.1, read on the forward strand.
TTCCATGTAACCATACACCTCAGTAAAAAGGAGTACACTAAAAGCTTTTGGCATCTGTACTTTATATTTTGAAAATCGTAGATATTTGATTTAAGATAACCCTTACACACTCAAAGCTTACAAGACTAGGTATGCACCATTAAGGGAAAATCTATGATTGTGGAAAGACTATTAATTCTAGCATTGAAAATTGTTCTTTGAAATTTGTGAAATGAGGAAAAATCTCTCCCTCATTCTTAACGTGAATACTATATTCTATATACACATGCATCCACACTACACATTACCCTATGTTTGGTCAATCATGAATATATCAAAAAACACATATCAGTAATTTCTATATAAGGGTTTGACCAAGCATTCAACCCTTCTTCAAAGAGCAAAATGTGTGGGAATTAGTATTTACACTAAGTTTGCTACAAGGTCCTTAAAGATGGATTAACCTTCAAATGAGCCCCCTAAATTCTTAATTCTCATAATTAGATCCAAAAATTTAGGTGCGAGTGTTATAATCTATCCTCCTAAAAATAAATTTCTTCCTCGAAATTTACCTTAAAATTCATCGAAAAGTTGTGGGTACCTTGCCCGCATTTCCACCTCTCACTCTACGTAGCCTCTTCAACCAAGTGATTACACCACCACACTTTCACTAACGGGATCACTTTATTCCGAGGGCTTGAAATTTCTGATTAACAATTCTTATTGGTACTTCTTCATAGTTTAAACCTGTCTGTAATTCAATAGACTGATGTTTGATCACATGACTTGGATCAGGGACATACTTCCTAAGCATTGACACATGGAAGACATCATGTACAACTGAAAGTTTTGGTAATAATGGTAACTAATATGCAACGTTCTTGATATGTTGTAAGATCTCTAACGGGCCAATAAACCTTGGTACCACTTTGAGGATTACCTTATTAACAACTGAAAATTCCATACTTTTTCTCATTCTATCTGCATAAATCTTTTGTCTATTTTGGGCAATTTTCATGCTAGCGCAAATTTTCTCAATTGCATGCATCATCAGCTCTGTCCTCAAAATATTTTGCTCATCGCAACGAACTGGTGATCTACACTTTCTCCTCTATAATGTCTCCTCTGGTGTCAAGTCAATTGAAGTGTGGTAACTATTATTGTATGAGAACTCAATTAATGGTAAATGCTTCTCACATTCCCCCCAAACTCGAGTATACAAGCATGTCCTCCAATGTTTGAATTGTCTGCTCAAACTGCCAATCCGTCTGAGGATGGAGTGCCTTACTATACCTTAGTTTAGTTCCCATAGCTCGGTGTAGACTTTTCCAAAAGATCAATTTCAAATTTGGATCTATATTCGATACAATAGAAACAAGCACACCATGTAACCTTACTATCTCATTCACATATAACTGCGCGAACTGGTCCATATTAAACGTCATTCAAACCGGCGAGAATGAACCGATTTGGTGAGTCGATCCACTATGGCCCAAATAGCACCGTGGCCTTTTGTCGACCTTGGAAAACTAGTCACAAAATCCATAGTTACATGCTTTCACTTCCACTCTGGGACTTCCAATGGTTCAACCCTGACGGTCGCTAGTTTTCGGCCTTCACTTGCTGACATACCAAAAATTTCTTAACATGCTCAGCTATATCCTGCTCATCTCTCCCTACCAAAATACTGCCTTCAAGTCCTTGTACATCTTGGTGCCTCTCGAGTGTACTGAGTAAGGAGAGGAGTGAGCTTCTTCTAGAGTCTTTCTTTTCAATTTCTCGATATCTGGTACACACATCCATCCTTGATAATATAATGTTTTATCTTCAGCATTGGTGAAATCCTTCTGCTTTTCTGAGATAATCTCAGACTTGATATACTCAAAAGACCATAGCAATTCCTGCGTAGTCAACATAGCTAATTGACTTGTCATTTTCCGACTCAAGGCATCAGCTACCACATTTGCCTTGCATGGGTGATAATGAATTTCATAATCGTAATCCTTTACCAACTCAAGCCATCTTCTCTGTCTCATATTCAACTCCTTTTGGGTGAAGTGTATTTGAGGCTTTTGTGGTCCATATAAATGTCATATTTACTTCCGTAAAGACAATACCTCCAAATATTTAATGCATGGACCACCGTGGCAAGTTCTAAGTTGTGCGTGGGGTAGTTTTGTTCATATAGCTTTAATTGTCTCGATGCATGGGAAACCACTTTGTCATGTTGCATTAAGGCACATCTAAAACCTTGCTTCGAAGCATCACTATAGATTACAAAACCACCTGACTCATTGGGTATGTTTAACACTAGAGCATTCACCAACCTCTGTTTTAATTTCTTAAAGCTCTGTTGACACCTCACTGTCCAATCAAACTTTACACCCTTGCGTGTTAACTGTGTCAGTGGTGCTTATTTTTTGGAAATCCTTCAATAAACCTCTGATAGTATCTTGCTAAGCCTAAAAAACTGCTAATTTCTCCTACATTAGTTGGACTGACCAATTCAACGATGCCTCCACTTTACTAGGATCCACCTCAATCCCTCAGGTTGTAATAATATGTTCAAGGAATGCTACTGGCTCCAGCCAAAACTTACATTTTTGAACTTGGCATAGAGTTTTTTTTTCTTCAAAACCTTCAACACAATCCTTAAATGCTCCTCATTACTACTTGAGTAGATCAAGATATCATCGATGAACACGATAATAAATTGATCCAGATACTTGTGGAAAATGCTTTTCATGAAATTTATAAAGACTCTAGGAGCATTAGTTAGCTCAAATGGCATATTTAAGAACTCGTAGTGTCCATACTGAGTTCTAAAAGTGGTTTTAGAGATATCGTTGGCTTTGATTCTCAACTGATGATAACAAGACCTTAAATTGGTGGAAGATGAAACTTATTCTTGATAGTGATTATATTCAATTCTCTGTAATCGATGCATATCACCATCGATCCATCCTTCTTTTTAAAAAATAGCTCCGATGATCCCATGGCGATACCCTGAGCTGGAATAAACCTCTTTCCAATAGTTTCTCCAGTTGTACCTTCAATTCTTGTAATTCTTCAGGTGCCATTCTATACAGGGCTTTGGAGATTGGTACAAAGCCAAGAATAAGGTCAACTGTGAATTCTACCTCTCATTCTGAAGACATGCCAAGCAACTCCTCGGAGAAGACTTCTAAATATTCACATACCACCCTAACCCGTCAACAATCTATTGTTATCTTCCTTACTTATTACATACATCAGGAGTCCTGTAGTGCTTTCTAATGGTACAACCCATTAGGCTTCCAATGCAGATGAGACGCGAGGTAAGGGTCCACCTCCAGCTACATATAATCGAAATTCCTCTTCCCCCAGGTCTTTGAAAAATTACTTCTTTTTTCAAGCAATGAATTATTGCGTGATTCTTGGATAGCCAGTCCATTCCAAGAATCACATTGAATTTGTCCATATCTAATACATACAATTTCATCTCCAATGATCTACCATCGATTTCTACTCTTGCCGTTCTATCTATGTGATTAGTATTCACTATACCCCCAGTGCGCATTGTCACTACTAAAGGGAATTGTGCATATTCAATCTTAACATCCAATTTACATACAAACTTAATAACTATAAATGAGTGAGTTGCATCAGAATATATTAACACATAGGCTAGTAAGTCGGATATGAGGACTTTACCTGCCAAGATATTTCAATTTTGATCCTTCTCCTACCATACTAGTGTATAAACCTAGCATCTTCGCATGGTGCATGGCATTGCCTATGTTGGTTGTTCTTCTGTGGCCTCTATTGATTGCTTCTCTATGGTCTCTGCTGATTATTCCCTTGTGGCCTTTACTGGTTGTTTCCATGTGGCCTCTGTTGGTTCTTCCTGTACTTAGGGCAATATTAAGCCACGTGTCCTTGTTCTCTACACTGAAAACATGGATTCATCCCCCAAAAGGCAAACTCCCTGGTCAAGCTTCTAGCATTTTTCACAGCGTAGGTAACTCTTGTTGCCATTTTGTGTTGAATTTCCTCGGCTCTTCTTGGCATAATCTTGTTTCTCTTTACCTTTGTTATCCACCCATTTTTGCTTCTGCGACTGTCCATTATGCGACATTTCCTCCCGACTAGCGCGGTTCTTGAATCTGTCAATTGTTCCCTTACCAACACATCATAATAGTTTTAAAGCTTAAACAATGTGACAGTTTGTTTCAAATCATCCCTCGAACGCTGCTGAAAATGTCTTGCCTTCTTCTCCTCCTACATCCACAAACTTAGAAGCATAATAAGTTAAATCTTTAAACTTCTACTCGTACTCGATCAACGTCATTGAGTCTTGAGTCAAAATGAAGAACAAAGCCTTCTTCCGATCTCAGATACCAGTGGGGTAGTACTTTTCAAAAAGGCCTTCTTGAATTCATCCCACATCAAAAAATGACCAACAGCCCTTGATCTAGTAGTGGTGTCCCACCAATGCCTAGCACTTTTACGTAGCATAAACGTTGCACATATCTACCTTCTAAGTTTCAGGCAGTCAATGAGTTCAAAAATTCTCTCCATACCCACCAACCAGTCCTCTGCTTCCAAGGGGTTCATATTACCACAAAAGATAGGGGGATGTTATTTCCTGAATTGCTTAACCACAGCAGCAGTGGTCCTAGTTTCAAGGACAACTTCATGATGTTGTTTTGGTTGATGCAGCGAAAAAATGGTGGTGTTGGCTATTGAGGTGGTGGTGGTGGCACCACAGCATGAGCAAAAGTTGGCATCATAGCAAGAAACTACTAGGCAAATTGTGGGTCAATCGTATTAGGTTGAGCTAAACAAGTTATGTGGACTCTTAGGTTTTATTGCTATTATTAGTCCTTCTACTTCAGGGAGCCATAGCCTTAATTAAATGATAGTAACTATTTAGATTTAAGTCAAATTGAGGAAATGAAACATAAAGGAATGTCATGCTTTATTCATAAACATTTATAACTTCACACAAATAACGGACCAAGGCATACCTAGTGTATGAACAAGCTGAGATCCAAAAATTGAAGAACATAAATTTAAACGTAAAGAAAACTAGGCATCATCTAATAATTCTTCCAAGTACCCTCCATTTGATTTGCCTCATATTCTTCCTTGGGCTTTTTTGTTTTGGGTCAACCGCGGAATACACCGTAGGGTTGTATTCTTCACTCGGGTCATCTTCAACATAATTTCCCTTGTAGTGAACTTCAAGTATTGTTATGACGTTGTTTGGATTGGGTCTGAAGCTTGGTATCCCAATGGTATACCTAACGTCTTCATAATTCACCTCCACTTTTCCCTCATACATCGAAGTAATAGATCGGGAGAGGTCTGGTAGTCTAAGTGAAAGCTCAAGATTGACTAACCAAAATGGGGGGTGAATTGGTTTTTAAAAATTTTTCGAATAATTAACTAAAATCACGTAAGTTAAAAATACGTTGATAAATTAATAATCGCAAGCTAGTTCAAACAAGTAGATCAATCAAATAATAAGTGCAAATAAACTAAACATAACTAAACAAGCGAGACAATATAATTTGCATAAAGTAAAAGCGTTAATAAAAAGAGATAGAAAGTGCAAACGATATAGTTATGGAGGTTCAATCCAATGTAATGATCTACGTCCCCCGTTACCCAACTCTTCGGCACGAGCAAGGCCTTTTTCACTATGTTGATTAACTTATGGTGCAATCCAACCCTTTACAACGCTTTCGGTGATTTACAAGTAAGGAGCACCGATCCTTATACAATGTTGAGCTTTACGGGACCTCAATATGACCCACATGATGACTTACAACAAGGATCATCAATCCTTATACAATGTTGATCTTTAAAGGATTTCAACGTGACCCACAATTTAAAATGAGTTTACAAGTGAAA
>CAIGRL010098121.1:0-10679 GCA_903798325.1 Fraxinus xanthoxyloides
GTCTGTTTGGTACTGCTTAAAATTCAATTAAAATTGAAAATATAGCCGTTATTGGGTCTCACCCTGTCTAATAAAAGTCAACAATAACGACTAGTTTTTTAATTTTAATATCTACCAAACGGCCATATGTATAAATTTATGCTTTTGAGATTAATTTTTTTTTTAATATTGTTGTATATAAATATGTAGTTCTCGCAATAATATTCCACCAAAATATTGTTGTGATACAATTTTTGCTTCTTCGTGAACATTAAAATAATATTTTGTCAAACCATTCTTAGAGAACAACAATATAATATATTGTTCTTGAATATTTATTTGTCTAAATTTATATTTATTTAAGAACAACGAAACAAAAATATTCGTGAATTTAATACATAAAAGTAACTCAATATTCTTCTGTCATAGAGATTTTAAATTTATACTCTTCCAAAAGTAATAACACAATATTTTTCAAGAATATCGATATATAAAAAATTAAAAATTTAAGAAAGAAAAATAATAAACTATTTTCATAAATATTTATCTATAAAGTTTTGCTCTTGAGAGAAGCGTTGCAATATTTATCTATAATATTGATTTGTGGAAAAATGTAATTTTCTAAAAATAGCAAAATAATATTCTTCAGCAATTTTGATATTTAAAGATTTTTGCGTCTTCAGAAACAATAATTAAATTAAAAAAAAAAATCTAGTACGCAGTTCACAAATACTAAATAAAAACATTATGATATTTTTATCAATAAGACAGAATACTCGTGTTGATAATGTGTTATAAATTAGAGAGAAAAAGAGAAGAAGATATAGATAATCAAAACTCTTGTGTATATTTTATTGATAACAAATGTCCCATATTTATAAGTTATAATTAAGGCTGTAGATGTACAATGTTCATTCAAAATTAGTAGATAATTTAAACAAAATATATTAGAAATGAAAATTATTTATAGTTTTAGATCAACCTTATTCATATTTGAAAGTTGAAATGAAGAAGAAGGTAAAAATTTTAAGCCTGGATTGTCAAATTTTCCTCGTTCAGGGAAAATTAAAGAGTCAAAACGGGTGAGACGGATTGTAAAAATATTAGTTTTAGGTTCTAACATGTTTTAAACAATTTTACATTTTACCTTTTTTTTTTTTTTCTAACGTATACTCAGATTGGTTTATATAAATTTTCAAAAGGTTTTCTAGACATTAGTTAAGACTATATTTATCCTCTAAGGATTTTGAAAATGTAAGCTACTTGTGTGCAATTACTTGTCATTCTTGTCCGAAGGAATTAACTAGGTATCTAAGCCTCTGATTAAAAAAAGTAAATTATAAATTACTTATTGACAAATTTTATTTTAAACCATAATTTTTAATTTACCCATAGTTACACTCCACTCAGTCGATCCATTTATAAATTCTTTTCCAACGTTGGCCACACAAAGGGAAACTACTATATTAGGTGTTGTTACGGGGCTGATCCATTCAACCTGCTATGAGTATGCAATTCCAATGTGTGAAAAACACATGATTTTGAATAAGTATACAAAAGATTGAAATACGGTAAGTAAAACATAGGATTTTATATGTACTGTCCCAACTTTATTTATCACTAAAATAAATATGAAGGCCAACATAACACTTTGTTGCCTCACCAACTCTCACACACAAACTGACTCTCTACAAAATATTAGCTTTACCCGTGGACACTTCTTCAGCTCTTGTGAGAATTTTCTTGGACTGACTGCAAGTTACCAAGCATTCATCTCTCAGCGTGAATGCGCGAGGGACTATCATTTCTATCGCTTGCCCTTGCTTTCACTCTCAAAGGATCTCAAATCTCCTGGGAGGCAGATTATGAAAGTCCTTTACTTTAATCAACAATGCTGCTTTTCCTCCCAAAACTAGCTAGCTTACAGCAGACAACTAACATAGAACTCCAGGTCATTTCTTTCTTTATTCATCTTTATCTCCTGGGCTTGCCCTTGAGGAGCCATATGAGGTCGAAGCTCTATGTGCAATTTTAAAGTCAAGTCCTTCCAATATTTTGCACACTTATCTAAGTCATTAAATTTGAGTATTTGCCATTGATTTAGATGAATTATAGCTATGTTAGATATAGCTCGATGCAAAATGATAAAATTGGAAGAAATGAACGAAAAATGGGCAAAACATAAAGAAACTCAAAGTTTGGGACCCAAAGTGCAAATATTCAATAATTGATTCAGACCACAAAATGATAGTTGGAGAGTACTAAGAGTCAATTGGATACAAGGGAAAGGGAAAAAACTGAAAAGGAATTGAAAAAAAGACCAAAATGCACATTTTTGGAAAGTTTAGGGACCAAATTGCAAAATTGGTCCAAAAGCCACCCCACCTCACACGAGCGGGCGAGTGTGTGACCCAAAGATTCCAAAACTTGAGACCAACCTAACTTGAGAGGATATACAACGTGCGCACGTGACCTATTTAATTCAAGACAAGCAATTTAGTTATTTTTTTATTTTTCTTGATTAGCCTAGTATGCTCGTTGCCCTATTTAAATGCTAGCGCACTATTTAGATAATTAGTTTCTTATTGTAGTGTTGTGAGGATAATAATATGTAAAACACTGCATGATTAACACACGTGCAATAAATGTCAGGAATATCATATATAGCGTTTGCAATCTTATTGATAATCGTGCGATTGAATGCATTACTTTGCATATGAATTCGAACTACGAATAGGATCGGGTCATACTTAAGTTAACTTATTTTGGAAACAAAAAGTTAAATACAATAGGATCATTGATTGTCATGAAAGCATGAATAACACTATATTACATGGTTGAGAATTGAAAATATACATATATATCAACAGGCAAATTCTGAATTCTTATACACTCATTTCGTATAAGTTTACAACCCACATTTTTACATACATCTTAGAATTTTTATTTTATTTTATTTTATTTGCACATGAACATACACGCAAAATAGTAAAATATATATCATACTCGAAATTTTTCCACCCTCGAGCTTATAACAAATGTCTAGAAATATAACAAGCTATATACAAAAACTAAGAGCTAAAAAGGAAATTAAGTACTCACCTGGTATCAATCTGACAGTGGTGGATGGACTGGCATGAAAATGCTAGATCTAGCTGGTTCACTTGCTGCCTTTTCCTTTGTGTAGAGTAGGTTTGTGTGTTGATGTGTCATGTTCATACAAAAGAAAGAAAAATAATCATTATAATATGGAACAATTCATATTAAGCTCATCATAACCTACAGGGCAGTATTGGGATGAAGATACCTAAACCAATGAAATTAATAAAGTTTACTAATCGATTTTCTAAAAGGCAAAATAAATAAAATGGGAGAAAAATGTTTGCCTCCAAAAAATGCTTGTTTACAGTCATTAGATTGACTTTGTTGTTCTGTTTATTTATAGTGGTTTGAATATAGAATTATCAACTTTGCATCTGCTGCACTGACATTTTTTTGCTACGTTTTTGGTCCTCCAAATTTTAATGTTTCCAATTTTTTATTTTTTTATTTTGTAGCGGCTTCCATAATCATCATTTTCGTCTTTGTCAATCCTTTTGCACTCATCAAGGTAAATAGGTTGCTTGAATGGAGTATTAATGGTGAAGCTTTATTGTTTTCTTCCACCCTCAAGTTAATCTCGCCCTTTTTCAAAATCCATTACTGCTCGTCCCATTATTAAAAATGGTCTTCCCAAAATCAGTGGCACATGTTGATTTTCTTCTACATCAAGGGTGATGAAATTAGTTGGGAAGATGAGATTTTCAGTTTTGATGAGCATATCCTTAATCACCCTATAAAGATATTTAATTGACTTGTCGCCGCTATAGAATTATTGAAATTTCCTTTGGATCCTCCAATTCCAATTTTATGTAGATAAATAATTGTATAATTAAATTAATACTCGCTTCAGAATCCATTATAGCATTTACATTATATAAATTTTTGATGAAGTAAGGTAAAGTGAAACTCCCTAAATCTTCTCATTTAGGGGGGAACTTATGTTGTAGAATTGCACTACTTTCTTCTAATAATGCCACTGTTTCATTTACTAGCTGTTTTCTTTACTAAACTTGTAGGATTTCCTCAATGAAGGAAATGTTTGATGTGAAGTTGCCTGAGGGCATCCAGGAACTTGTTGAACTACTTTTCTAGCTTATTGTTCTACAACCTTTGAGAGAATGTGACTAGAGGTGTGTTTTTTTATAGGAACGATTGCCTTGACTCGTGGGTTGTATGATTGTACTTCTTGATTTACCTTTGTTGATTCTTCATACTGGCTCACTTGTTCCTCGCTTGTAGTAGGTACCTGGTATTTCTCAATCCTTTTTCTTTTTACATTAATTTCTAATAGGTGGATTCCACTTGTAGTTGTTATGGCCTGAATTTATTCATATTTCAGCTGCCTTTGAAAAAATGGAAGAGGTAGCATATAAGCTCGCGCATGGGTAGCAAACTTGATCGATGAAGTATTGACCACATCATCCTTTATGGTTGTGATAGCTAAATCATGTTCCAATCTGTTTTTTGTATCGCTTGGCAAGGTACTATATGTTCTGTTGGACATACAGCTACTATCTGCCCCCACTTGATTTTTGAAATGTTTAATAGAAGCCTGCTGATTTTGAAGTGCAGTCTCAGTTTTTATGATGTACTGAATCATTAGATCCTCCAAAGATGACTCATTTTCTTGTTGTTGCGAAAATCCTGGTGGGTTGTCCTAAATCTAATTTCCCCGACCCTGATTATTAGTCCATGAGAAGTTCAGGTGATTCCTCCAACTCGGATTATACATGTTGGAATTAGTATTGTTCTTTTGTTTCTCAAAACTCTATGCATATTGTACCTTTTTCAAACTGATATGTATGAGTGAAAGCTGGGGGACTACTTGCAGTAGTATGATTTGTCCCATGGTCTTCAAAGACCAATATAGGATATTGTACCATATACACTGTCTGAGCAAGGTTGTCAAGCTTTTTTGTTAAAACCTCCATTTGGGTTGTTAAAGTTGTTCCCATCAATATTATGCATCCTTACAATTTTCCTATGAGTTTTCCTGTCAGATGGCCACATAGATTGATTTTTTACTACTCTTTCATACAGTTCGTATGGTCTATATATCGACATATTCAGTATTGATTCTCATGTGAAGCGTTGTTACGTTTTTTATATCGCAAGTGTACGATATCATAACAAGCAATATAGTTGACATTTGAGTCCGGATATCATTCTCACGAAGACTATACTTTAAGACTTAATCAAATTTTTCTAACTCCTACTTGATAAAAGCAAGTAAATAATTATGATTGTTGTGATTATTTTTCCTATCTACTTTTTACTAATTGAAAATATAAAAAGATTTCACACAACGAATGATGGAAGATCCAAATATGTAATGAATATAGGGCATAACAATTTCATGTATTGATCACCTTAATTCTTAATTAAAAATTCATAGCCTTATAGAGTGCCCAATCGAATCCTTCTATTGTATTCAATTTACCCCTCTCGAGTTCTCATTGAGCCTATTTAACTAATTAAATTTCATATCTCTATGTAAATCAACTTTAGTTAAACGAAACACTAGTTCTAAAAAATCATATTATGACCGCATACTAATTTACCCGATTTTACTATATGGTCTAAACCTCCAACTTACCTCTCGATTCGTAAGAGACTGACATAATCATTAAATTAGTAATCAAGTAATTTAATGTATTAAACTCATAGTAAAACCAACCCATGTAAGAAAAAAAATTACATAAATCTTGAATAAAAAAGTAAAGGATCACAATTCCACTACATTGTTTTCCCTAATATGAAAATTAATTACTCGTACTATAAAAATAAAAACACCAAAAGTGAAACGTCATCACCAAAAATTGACAAAACGTGAAACTAGTCGTGTTTGTCATCTCCTTTCTTTCTTTTTTTTCTCTCTCTTTTCTCTCTCTTTTCTCTCATCTTTTCTCTCTGCATTTTTTCTTTCTCCTTCCTGCCGGCATCCATCTCTCTCTCTCTTTTTTCTTTTTTTTCTGGCTTTTTTTGTCTTCTATCCATTTCAGCTGCAATTTGTTTTCTCATTTTTCAGCAGAAGTTTTTTCCCCTCTTCCCTCCTCTCACTTCAGCCGCGGTCTTCTTGTTTTCTTTTTCCTCCTTTTTTTTGTGTAGGTATATATATATATATATATATATATTTCAATCACATTGAGGTCCAATTAAAATTTCAATACAAGTCCATTGAGGCCCATTTAACTTCAACACATTTAATGTATTATTTTTCTCCAAGGTTTTATCTTTAATTTTGCCATTTTTCGTCACGTATGCATTCTTTTCTTCAATTCTTCATTAAACACAAAATTTTACCTACAAAATATAATATAACATAAATTAGGTAGAATTTTATTCAAAAGATAATAAAATATCATGATTTAGGACCTTGAATAAGTGTAGAAACTACACTTATCGAGTGTTTGCCAACTTAAGGTATTTAGGATACAAGTCTGAATAAGAAAGTTAGACCTGGGCCTATTTAGGAATGTCAAGGTTAGGACACTTCCTAAAATAGTCATTGAATATTTCTCATGCTTTTGGATATCCATTGAGATGAACTCTAAACATCGGGAAGAATTTCGTTGTAAATTTTTGCACCATATCATTCCAAGAAACAGTGCTCCCAATAGTAGAGAACGTAACCAATCTCTTGCACCATCCTTCTAGATGTGAGGGAATAAATACATTTGAAAGGCATTGATAGACATTCCTTCATGGTTAATGACTTCACAAAGCATTAGGAAAGCTTGAATATGCTCATGTGGATACTCAGTTCATTTTTTGAAGAACCTAATATCTTGATGATTCTCGAATAGATTGATGACATCTAATTGAAGATGGAAGTTAACATGCCCGAACGGAGGATAAATATTAGACATTACACAGGAGCGGGACCGAAAATCATATAATTTCCTACTAATACTTCACCAATAAAAATCACATAATTTCCTACTAATACTTCGCCATCGTTGGGAAATGCTCTTGGCGGAGCTGGTTGTGTTAGTGGTTTGGATGGTAACTGAACTTGATTTTGATTTTCGTTTTTGCTTATGTGTTAACTCTCTCTTTCTATTCACTGTTCTCTTCTTCGTAGTCCGAAAATTCTTTCGATTTTAGGATCCAATGATAAGAGTTCGATTTTGTTAGAATTTTGCATAAATTGTTAGATAGCACCTGAGAAGAGAAACAAGTAAAAGAGAGATCATGTATGTGATTAATAGGAAAAAACAACTAAAAATAATTTCGTATCTAATATAAACTAGAAACTCAAACTAAACATTTTATTCTCAGCAACGATGTTAAAAATTTGTTCACATAAATCTAGCAACCTTACGTGATCGTTGACAAGTAATATATAACAAGTCATGAGCAATTGTCCCACAAGGAATAAATTATATATTAGTTTTGTACCATATTCAAAGTATATCAAAGAGATGTCTGTTGTGATTCTAAGTCATTCTAATATGTATGTAAAAATGTTGGTTGTAAACTTTTATGGAATGAGTGTATTGGAACTTCTCAATTACGTAATTTAGTTTTATTCATGCTTTCATAATAATCAATAATCCTATTGTATTTAACTTTATTTTTCAAGATAAGTTAAATCTATTGTAAGCACCACCCAATCTTATTCCTAATTCAAATTCATATGTAAAGTAATGCATTACTCATACGGTTATCAATAATATTGCACATGTCTAACATGTTATTCCTAATATCTATTGTCCCTGTGTTAATCATGCAGTTTTCTACTTATTGTGGGCCTCCAACACTACAATAGGCAACTAATTATCTAGATGATGCACGAGGATTTAATAGAGCAATTAGCATGCAAGATGAATCAAGGAAAATAGGAAATAACTAAACTACTTGTCTCTAAATGAAAACTACATACGTAATGGGTTCATCTTCATCAAATATAAATAAGGATCCAGCCTAATAATTATAAATGAGTTATACAAAAAATTATGAAAGAACATCACCCGGATCATAGAACAATATAAGAGTTGATGGAGAATCAATATCTTGATCTTGATCTTAAATCCGAGACTTGAATCTTCAAATTCTTATATAAATTTCTTGAATTCCTTGCTAGAATTGATTTTCTATCTCAAAATTGTGTGGATTGGTGCCCTCTTCTTGGTGAATTTTATGATTTGAATGTGAATTAAGAGGCCACAAAGAGCTTCCCTGAATATTTGCCCCCAAGTTCTCTCTTTATAAGAACCGGATTTAGGCCGAGAAATGCCGTAAATTTGGGTTCCCAAAAAGTTTGAAATATAAAAGGAAACTAGCCCATCAACCAAAAAAATAGGCCATACCCATGTAATAGATTAATAGTAGCCTATAATTTTTAACCAACTCCAACAATCTAAAGTCTTTGACATTGAAAAAAAAAAAATGGCCCACATAATTCCAATCTCCCATTTAACGTAGTTCCATTCCCCCAATTTTCAAACCCCTGCGAACCCCGTGTGATTCTAAATTCCAATCACCATATCTTGAAAAAATAAGAACAGATTGAAGAAGCAAAATTTGGATCTAATTCTCTTTCTTAATCTTATTTTTTTGTTTTGATAGTAATTTATGCTTATATAATTTCATCACATTCCAAAATCAAATCATAGAAATATCAAGCCTGGAAATTTCAGGTGAAACTGAGTTGCAAAGAGCCAAGTTCAATACATTAGCGAGGTTACTCATCCTTGGAAGCATTTGATTCTAGCCCATGAAAAGAATCAATAGATTGAGTTTGGATTAGAAAAATTCCAAGTACTTATCACCGGATTAGAATCAAACTCAAACCCTTGTTTAATGGAAATCAAGGCATGAAAATCAGAAATGACAGAGGAAAAAATGTATCCAGGCCTCAAGTGAGAAGAATGTTAGTGTTAAAACAAAGAAGGTTAAGGGTACCATATTTTGTTGGAAGTAGACGAGTAGTGGAATAACAAACAAAGGAATTCAGGAGACTGGTTGGTTTTGAATTTCCCAGGAAAGGACTGAAAAGTTGAAGGAATCTGAGAAACATCGTGTATTGGCTTAAAGAATCAATCATCTTGTCATAAACTGATAGAATTCGTTTCTAAAAATTTTATTTTATAATTTCGATTATTATTATTTTAGATTTTCTATTTGCAATCTCAATTCTTGATATTCATCTCTTAACTTTCCATTTCACTATTGGCATATTTATGCAAACTTTGTTTGATTTGTAGGAAGCTTTGTTGAGATAATTTAAAAAAATATCTCAAATTTTTATTGAAGAAAATGTTGAGGCAAAAAAATCTCATATTGAGGACATTTCTATTGAAGAAGATTTTGAGGCAAAGAAAGAATGTGTTGAGGATGCTACTGCTAGAGAAAATGATGAAGCAAAGGAAACAGGTATTGATGAACTGATTTTCAAGAAAATTATGAGGTAAAGAAAGCAAGTATTGAGCATATTGATGTTACAAAATTTCCTATGGATCCCAGATTAAGAACTCCAATAATGGATTACAATTTTAATCTTCGAGTTCAAATAAGAAGAGCATACTTGCAAAAAGGTCCGTGTCAACCTTAGGGCCATGTGTTTTCATGTAAAAAATCAAGGTGATTCATTCCTACTTGGTTCAATGACTATTTTGATTGATCATAATATAATATAAGTAAAAATGTCGCATTTTGCTTATGCTGTTATCTTTTTTGATCAAATAATACGGAATAAGAAGGTGGTGGTGCCTCTATGAAGAAGGGTTTCGTAATTTTAAAAAGGATAGACTTGGAGTTCAAGTTGTAGATGTCCATAGTGCTCACAATCAAGTCCGAAGCAACTGTGAAGCCTTGATGAAATAAGAGCAACATATTTTGACAAATTTCTTAAATTAGTCAAAAGAAGCATGAAGTACATATTGAATTTGTTTGAATACATCAATTGATTGTATTCGAGTTCTTTTATGGGAAGGACATGCTTTTTGTGGTCATGATGAGCGTAAAGAGTCAAATAGTCAAGGTGATTTTCTTTAACCGTTGAAGTTTCTAGCTGATCATTATGAAGAAATTAAAGATGCCACTTTGAAAAATGCTCCAAAAAATCACAAACTAACATCACCAAAAATTCAGAAGGATATTATAAGTGTTGCAGCTATTGAAACGATTGATGTTATCATCAAAGATATTAATGATATATATTCTTTTCAATTTTAATTATTGAATCTCAATATATCTCAACGAAAGAGCAAATGTCTATTGTTTTACGTTATGTGGATAAGATGGGACATGTGGTTGAACATTTTATTGGGATTAAACATGTTTCTAGCACTACAACTCTATCACTTAAAGGGGCTATAAATAAATTATTTTCAAGATATGAGTTGAGTATATTTAGATTGCGAGGTCAAGGTTATGATGGAGCGAGTAATATGCAAGGTGAGTTCAATGATCTCAAAACACTTACTTTGAAGGAGTCCAAGTGCCTTTTTTTATTCATTGTTTTGTTTATCAACTTCAATTAGTTCTTGTAGCCATAGCAAAGAAGTACAAAAAAGTCCAGTCACTCTTTTGGTTTCTAGCGTGGTGAATATTATTGGAGTTTCTTCTAAACGTTGTGATATTCTTCGAAAGAA
>CAIGRL010098169.1:0-16146 GCA_903798325.1 Fraxinus xanthoxyloides
TCATAATCTACTAAAAATCTAATTTTAATCTCCACCAAACACCATCTTAATTGTTTTATTTTAGTTTGTTCATATACATAAAATGTAAAGTTATCATTTTGCCTTTTCATATACATTTATTTCTTTACTACTTCTAATAATAACTTACTAACTAGTTATTGATAATTATATAAGGGGTAAACTAGAAAAACTTTTGACAAATATTATTCTTTCAATAATATTAAATAAGATTTCTTAATTCTTGTAAAAAAAAAAAAAAAAACATCTATAAATAAGATGGAGAGAGTAGTATTTTTTGAAAAATATGTGGTTAAAAAGGAAAGCAATTTTTTTAGGTTTACGTGTAATACTATTTTAATGAAAAATGTGTAGTTAATAAGAGAGAAAAATGAATTTTATTTTAATGGTGCCAAACTAGGATAATATTAATATATACGACTTTATTTAAGAATAAATCGCACTAGAGGTCCCAAATATTTTTTAAAAGTGTTATGAGCTTTTAAACTTTACATTTTTGCACCCGAAGTCTCTGATCTTTAAGGTAATGTGCACTTCTAGATCTCAAAAATGATTTTTGTATAAAATCTAAAAAATAGGCAATTGAACCACCAATCACTGGTTGGCAAATTTAAAGGAGGGAAAATTGCAGTCACTGTACCAAATCTTTCATTTAATAGCAAGTTTTGTTCAAACATTTCATTTGTACCACTCACGATACCAAACCTTTCAAAATATCGTAACTAAAATCCAAATGAATGGTTTCTGTTAACTTGACTGTTAGTTAAATAGTCTGACCAAATGTTGACGAATTTTTAAGGGGTTAAAGGATATATTAAAAAATAAATATATAAATAAAACCCACCACCCAACCCCATTTCTTTATTCCTCGTTCCCATACAATCTCATTGCCACAAAATCGTTGCCGCCGCCGCTCAGACGATAGATCGCCATCCAGGCCATCAGACGTTACCGCCACTGCCACCCAATAAAGGAAGAATGAGAGTGACGAATTTCTTTTCTTGTATCTGAAAATCGAAATTGATTTTGAAATCAAATTTTATTTTGAGGTTTTGTTATTGTTGTGGTGTAAGTGGTGTTCTAGTGAATGAAGTGGCGATGGTGGTGAAGAAAAAGCGATGGCGGAGATAGCAGTTAGATGTGGTGATGACAGTAGCGTAAATGTTCACTGCACAACTTGTTCACCCTGTATATTTTAAGCCCCCAAAATTGCATTTTTATGTCAAATGTTGAACCTTATCGTGTGGACAATTGGTTGTGGATTTGAGGTGGAGATGTTGTTGTGGTGTGATGGAGATTGAGTCACTGGAGTTGGCACCGACGTTGAGTGGATGCTATTTCTTAAAAAACCCCAAAATCATAACTTCAAGAAGACCTCTATTATTGTCTTTCGAAAAAGATGATTGCAAAGAGGTTTCAAACAATTCCAGGAGGCCCTAATCAAGAATTTTTTTTCTTTGAGATACAAGTCCCTTCAACTTCCACGTCCACTTCGTATTTCTCCTCAATTTTCTCATCTTTCCCTTCTTCTGGAACAGACCCCTCTCCTTTAGTTTCAAGAAACTTGACCCCGGTGTCAAAAATTTCTTTTTAATGTTTTGGGTGCTGGTGTAGCATCAGCCGCTAGTAGTGGTGATAGTTTTGGGGGTGTGAGGAGAAGAAGATGAATAGTGTTTACATTTTTTTGATTTAATTATTCATAGATTTTAATTGTATTTTTTGTTGAAAAATGTAAAGTTACTATTTTATCGTTTTAGAATTAGTCTAAATTATAGTCAATATCAATTTTTTCATCAATTAACGATCAAACTAGTAGAAACCATCAATTTGGACTTCAGCATGACATTTTGATAGATTTGGTGCCGTACGTGGCACAAATGAAAGGTTTTGGTAAAGTCTACTACGAAATAAAAGGTTTGGTACCGTGGCTACAAATTTTTGGAAGAAATGAGTGAAAAACGTGCAAAAACGAAGGAAATCCAAAGTTTTGGATCAAAGTGTAAACAATCATTAGCTTATTCGAAGCACAAAATGATGAATGAAGATCATATAGGATCAATTGGATGCATTTGGAGGTCAAAATGAGCGAAATATAGTGGAAGTATTTTCACAAATCAATTTCTAGTCGAAGAAGTCATGCTACGGATTTTTAGTATCAACTTGAGACCCATTTCTCGGACAGCAAATGTTCGAATTGGAAAATTAGTATTTCTATAATAAATGTATCTCTTTGAATTAGATTTCTAACGCATCTTGAATTGACTCAATCAGATACCTGTAGAGAAAGTTATGACCGAAATATCTGAAGCTGTTTTAAGACAAAACTGCGAGCGCGCGCACGGCCTTATTTTCCCCAACCCGAAAGTCATTTGGTTCTACAACGTGCGCGCAACACTTATAATGGTGCGTGCGCACAGGTCTTTCTCGCAAAAGAATCTTTAGTTTCCTTTCACGATTCAAACTCTTTTGGAAACCAAATTGGACGAGATTTTAACCTATTCCCTGGCTCTTATAAATAGAGAACGAGGGATACACAATGAAAAAACCTCTCTTGCCTCTTCATACACTATATTATCATCAAATTCATCAAGAACAAAAGGCTAATTACTATATTTTGAGAGAAGAGATCAAGCCCTAACAAATAATTGAAGGTCAATTACAACAAGATTTTGAAGAATTCAACATTGGAATTGAAGATCAACATCTTCTGATTTATTTTATGATCTGGATGATATTTTTCTATTATTCTTCTTGTAGTTTATATATTAACATGCTAGGTTAGATCCATTTTTGTATTGGCGAAGATGAAACCTATTTGTTATTTGTTTTAACTCAAGACTAGTAGTTTCGTTTTTTTCTTCCGTCTTTTTATTAGTTTTGCATATCCTCTGCATTATTTAGTTGATTGGCCACGAATTAGATAATTAGTTGCTGGTTGTAGTGTTGGAAGACTCACAATAAGTTTAGAACGCGGTAAAATTAGCATATGTGCAATAGATATTAGGAATAACATTTATGACATGTGCAATCATATAGATAATCTAAATTTTAGTGCATTCTAATCATTCGAATTCAGATTTGGAATAGATTTGGGTCGTGACTAGAATAGATTTAATTTATCTTGGAAAAGATGATTAATTACAATAGAATTATCGATTGTCAAGAATGCATGAACATAATTATGTTACAAATCAAGAATTGAAATAGAAATAGCAATAGGCGGATTCGAAATCCAATACAATCATCCATAATTTGATACAAAATACTTTTTACTGGTTTCTTAGATAATTTTAGCATAAAATCAAATCAAAATCTCTATTTTCTTTACGCAATTCGAATTCCATACATAACAGTAAACTTGAATTGAATTTATTCCATGTGGGACGATACTCTTAACTCATCAATTTTATTACTTGTCAACGATTTCGTATGTTTGCAGGTTTTGCACGAACAAGTTTTTGGCATCGCTCACGGGGAATAAAATTTTTAATTTGAGTTCATTAGTTTATATAGGATTTGAATTTTTTATTTATTTTTGTTTTGTTTAGTTTTATAGTATTCGAATTTCTCTTTGATTTTATTTTAGGATATTATTTAAACAAATTTTTTCTATTATTTTATAGCAAATTATGCAAGATTCTAAAGAAATCGACTCCTACCATTGAATCCCGAGATCGAGAAAACCTTTAAACAATGAAGAAAAGAACGGAGAGAAGTAAGAGACATGGTAGAAAATCAAAATCAAGTTCAGTTACCACCAGATACGCCAGAACAACCTGATCATGTTCTTAGGGATTATTTAAATCCCATACATGCTCCTGTGCAACTAGCTATTATTTATCTACCTTTTGGGCAGGCCAACTTCCACATTCGACCAGATGTCATCAACTTGTTTCAGAATTATCAAGACATCAGGTTCTCAGGAAAATCAATTGAAAATCCTCATGAACGCATGCAAGCTTTCCTCATGCTTTGCAAGGTGATCAGTCATGAAGACATGTTAGATGATGCTTTTCGAATGCTTCTATTCCCTCGTACTTTTAAAGGAAAACACACGAGAATGGCTAAACTCACTACTTCCTGAGAGTATTGTTTCGTGGAATGACATGGTACAAAAATTCACCTTGAAATTCTTCCCACATTCTCGCGTCCATCAGATCAGAAATGAAGCCACTACATTCAAGCAAAAAAATGTCGAGAGCTATCCAGAAGCATGGGGAAGATTTAAGGATTACTTCAAAAAGTGCCCCAATTTAGACATTCCTAAAAATGCTAAGATCTACATCTTCTACTTCGGCCTGCATCTTGAATACCGTAACATGGTCGACGCTTCAGCAGGAAGATCCATCATGGATATTTCCTTAGACAATGCCTTAAATCTCTTTGAGAAAATAGCAGAAAATCAGATTATGTGGCCAAGAGAAATGGAAACTTCGAGGAAAATAGCAAATATTCACAACATTGACACAGTTACATCATTGGCAGCCCAGTTGAAAGTATTAACAAGAAAATTGGACAAACTAACCCAGAATGTGAGCATGGTGCACCAACCAACACCAGTTTGCGGAGGCTGTGGGGTAGATCATATAACTGCAAGTTGTCCTTTAGCCTCAACCCATATTTATCAACCTGAGGAAGCTAGTTATGCACAAAATTTTCAAAGGCAACAGAACAACCTCTACTACAACACATATAATCCAGGATGGATGAATCATCCAAATTTCTTATGGGATAACAGTCAAAGTAAAGTACAAGAATGAAACTTTCAAGCAAGACCGTCGGGATTCCAACAACAACAATAACAACAAAATAGAAAGCCATCGATGGAGGAATTATTAACTCAGTTCATTACTAAGAGCGAGACTAATTTCCAAAACCAACAGGCAATTATTCAGAACCAGCAGGTTGTTATTAAAAATTTGGAGATTCAGATTGGCCAAATGGCATATGCATTAGCCAACAAAACACAATTGCCAATCGACATGTATTAGCAGTGGAAGCTGTGAATTATGCAATTATTAAGACACCAAAAATTAAGCATCCTACCCATGTTCGAGCTTATGTGCCACATGTTCCATTTCCTCAAAGGCTTCGAAAACAACCTAAAGAAGAACAAGTGCAGACCATCACAATGAGAAGTGGAGTTCAGGTGCCAGATAACATTGAGAAGAAGAAAGGGGTCGAAGAGAATCAGGTACCTACCATGGGTGATGAACAAGTGGTTCACTCTAAAGAATCAACGAAGGTTACAGAAGAAGAAAAGTCGGACAGTCGACTGGTTAAGACAACTGTTCCCATTAATAAACACATATCTTCAGTCTCATTCCCTCAAAGGTTGCATAACAATAAGATGGAAAATCAATTTAAGAAATTCTTGGATGTACTCAGACAACTTCACATCAACATTCCCTTCATTGACGCCATTCAATAGATTCCAAATTACACAAAGTTTCTAAAAGAGATGTTGACTAAGAAGAGAAAGTTGCCAGTAGATGAAGCACTGGCTCTGACAGAAGAGTGCAGTGCAATCATAAAATATATTATCCTTCCTAAATTAAAAGATCCATAGAGTTTTACTATACCTTACTCTTTAGAAAATTCAAATAATTTAAATGCTTTAATTGATTCTGAAGCAAGTATTAATTTGATGTCACTACCTATCTACATGAAATTAGGGTTAGATGATCCATAAGCAACATCAATAATCCTAGAGCTGGCGACAAGACACTCAAGCATCCTTATGGAGTGGTAGAGGATGTGGTCATCAAAGTTGGAGATAACGTCTTTCCACCTGATTTCATTATCCTTGATACAGATGCTCAACATATGCCATTATTTTGGGAAGATTATTCTTATCTACTGCACGAGCATTAATGGATTTTGAAAGATGTGAAATAATCTTAAGGGTTGAAGAAAAACAACAAAGTTTCATCCTGAATGCTCCACTTAAGCAATCTCTAGACATTGAGGAATGCCGAAAGATCAATCATTGGGAGATTAACAAGAACGGGAAGGACTAAGGTGTAATTTTTGGGTAGGACAATAATGGAAATCTTGTAATTTGAAGGCTCAAAGATGAATTGAAGAACAACTGCCAGTGCAACCGATGCAAGGCTGAAAACTCTCCTTTTAAGCCACCAATAACCAAAACAATAAAGTCAAGCTAATGACTATAAATAAGTGCTTATTGGGAGGCAACCCAATTTCCTTTCTTTTTATTTATTTTAGTTTTTAGATGTATGATTAGTAATTTTTATTGATTTTAGTAATATAGGATATCTTCATCCACATATTTCCCTTTAAGGTGTATATGAACTTATTTGAAATTGTTTCATGTTATGATTGATTTTTACTATTTTAAAGGAACATGTCACCTGAACACATTGGATAAGGGAAAAGTCATAGTGAGTGAGACACAACTTTCATGCAAGTCCATCGACCACCTTCAAATATATATCAGGGGAGTACTTACTTCCATTCTTTGCCCTTAATTTTTATATATTGCATGTTATAATTTTTTTGACATTGAGGACAATGTCTGTTATAAGTTTGGGGGTGGAAAAACATTGAGTCTTTATTGGTTTGTGTGTTTGTTCGAGTGCAGAAAAAATCTATTTTCAACTTATTTATTATTTTTGTGTGCTTGTTTGGGTTAGATGATTTTGCTTACATGCATATATTTGAAATCATGTATTAGATTATAAATTGTGAAAAAGTTACATGTTAGGTTTATTTATGCTTATTCATGTGAAATTTGATATTTTTTCCGCACAAGATTTATGTTTTGCATCATGAAAAAATACTTTGATTCAAAATTTGAATAGGTAAAAAAATTAGTGGATCTTAGATGTTAAATCCTAATAACCACTAAATTATAAATCCTTAAACCAATTCTAGAACAATTTGGGAGTGATTGAGCTGTTGTAGGGAGACGTTGAGATAGATGTGGATTTCATGTGTGCTAAATCTTGTGTGGATTGTCTAACGCCAATAAGATGAAAATTAGGTGAAAATCTTAAACTAGAGGTTGACTTTTGAGAATAAATGTTTAATAAGAGGTATTGCACTAATCATTGCATGAAAAATAGAACATATTGTCTTATTGTAAAACTTCTGTTTGTGGCATTTATGACTTGAGTGATTAAGTATGCAAGAGTTTCTAAAAATCTAGTGCCTATGGTTATCTGATTTGGGAGTCATCGATTGAAAGCTCGTTACAATGGTCACTTAGAAAGCTTAATGGAAAGGAGTCTGCACAAAAAAAATAAAAAAAAGAATAATAATAAAAAAACGAATTGCTACATGTCTTGATTAAACCGAACACTTATTCAAGAGAATTAGACTTTTGACATGGGATTATTAGTTTAATTGATTCTTAGAAGTTGAAACAATAAAACTAAGGAGAATCCGCATTTGTTGATGTATTGAACTACAATTAGTAAGATCTAACCAAACTAGAGAGGGTGATGAATAGTATATAAATTCAACCTTAGATCACACCTTGGGAAAATAGTGAAAAGAACGAAGTTTGGGGATGTGTATCTTACGAGTGAAGAAAAGAAATATTTGGCTATAAAGGGTCGGGATTTGAATCACTTAATGAATTTATGATGCTTGACATGAATTTTCACATGCACACATCGATTTTGCAATGGATAAATAGAAATTAATTTTAACATTATAATTTTGTAGCAGTTCATAGTTTTAATACATGTATTCCAATCTTGAGACAAAATGTACGTCTGTGGATGAAACCATTTTGAGATTTTAAGGTGGCTAAAACACCTTCTATTGGCAAATAAGTACGTCATACCATATCAGCAACCATTGAAGTGGAATGTTGTAGAGTGACGGATGGAAATAAATTTCAGTAAGTTAAGTGACCACTCAGCAGCATACAGAAGTTCATTGACCACAACGAGAGAACATTCAAAGTAAACTCCTCTCTTTCATCTTGTTTCTCTCCTCTCGTACTAGTAGCTGGCAAGCCCTCCATAACATCAATTACAAGTTCCAATAGTAAACTCCTTTTAGACTTAGAGGACAATAATAACACCAACAACTCTTCAACCTCATGCTTAGGTTTTTTCTCTCTCTTTGGTGGGATTTTTTCAGTCTAGTGTTTTTTTTCCTGCAATTTTGTAGGTATTAATGTACTTAATTTGAAACTTTTGGTCTAATAACTAAAACAAGGTTTGCAATTGAAAATCTAATGCCGCCAAAGCAAATATACCCGATTTTCGTAATTTACTCTTCAATGATGAAATTAGGATGCAAAACATTTTTCCTAAGTTAAACTGCTAGTATTTTGATGGTACCTATTTATGGTTAATTGCCTTTTCAGTTTGAATGTTTCTGCACATTCGTTAAGTTGGTTACCTGACCTTTAGTGCTAAAGTACGATTGTTTGTCCTACTTTGGCTATGCCTCTGTTTCAGGCTTATTATTCTCACAATTCACTTTTTCTACTTATTTTTAATCACACGTTCTCCCATAATAATTTTTTACATGCAAATCTAAAACTTTTCCTTATTTTTAAATCACATATTTTCTAACATTTTCCTATTTCAAAATGCATTTTCTTAGTATAATGGAGCCCAAACAAGGGCTATATATAAAAGGGATGATTATCTCTTTTATGCAATCAGTTCTTCCATATTTTGCTTTCAAAAGATTTGTGACTATTCATCGTCGGCTTCTGAATTCTGATCAAAACCCTCCAATCTCCTAGCCTGTGATCAATCTTAAACATTCCAGCTACTGTCGAACCTAGCGAGGCATATGTTAGTTCTGCTTCCATTTGTAGCTTTTTCACGTTGATGTTTTAATCGGTACTTGTGGCATGAAAAAACCACTTTAAATTGTTCCAAAAATATTAAATTGAAGTTTAATAAATCTCCGGCTACAATAGTAGGAAAACAATCCAAAACAAATACAAAAAAATGAAATAGAAATGGACAACTCACTTTCGGAGAATTTGTGAGCTAACTGTAGAATGAAATGTATACATTATTGAAGGGTGGAATCATTTTGTCATATAAGTTATATGTATTGTGGTCGCAATCATGAATTTTCACCTACAAGAATCGATAACAAAGATAGACGATGTTGTGCAATTGAATTGGAGATCGGTGGTTGAATAATAGTTTGATTGCATATATTGAGAAGAATTTATTTGATAATATTGAAAGTGATGTAATTATTGTACGTTATCAAAGTATGAGAACGCATGGAGAACAATTGTAATAAAATATCGATTATTTTAATTTGTTCACAACTTTTTCACAAGTTTGATTGTGCCCCCTAAGTTAAAATGTTTGCGTCAACCACTAGCTAAAACCATTTGAGACAAGTGTTGACTTATGGTTGATTTCATCCTTAATGTTTTGATCATAACAAACAAGATTAATATTGTTTCTAACAATTGATTTTGAGTGATGATAGTTCAATGTCAAAATCAATCGAGCATTGTCAAAATCAACACATATTATTTCTAATAATTGATTTTGAGCGATGATAGTTCAATGTTAAAATCAATCAAACATGGTCAAAATCAACACATCATAAATCGGACTCGAAATGAAGATCAAAGTGAAAGTTAAACATTCACGTCAAATCATTCGAGACGAGAGTTTAAAAGATCAAAATCTAGACTATCAAATCAGGCTCATGAAGAAGGTCAAGATCGAAATCAAACTTAAAGACAAACATCAAGAAATATCAAGATCAAGAGTTTAAGAGCCGAAGGAAAGAAACTTCGAAATAAGATCAAAGACTAGACTTTCGAGATCATGTGTAAAGGTGTAAAACTTTGATCTTTAATAATAAATGACAATAGCTCAAAAATCATTTTGTGCACAAAGTTATTTTCATATCACTTCCATAAAATATTTTTGATAAAAAGTATTATTGATTTTTCAAAGTGATACTTGAACTTAGATCATATCTTTATAAAAAAAGGTCAAAGTCAACGGTCAACCAAACCTCCGGTTGACCAGGCGAACGTCCGGTTCGCCAACGGTCAATTTTTGACGGCTAGTTGGTCGTCCGGTTCGTGGGGGATGTCAGTTGTGTTGTCCAGTTGGGAAGAACTTTTTGCATTTTGACTGCTATAAATACCACTTCATTTTGCATTCAAAATATAGCTAGAAGCGAGATTTCTTATGAAATATATTTGTAAAATATCTTCTTTGAACTTGTATTTTTACATTCATTTCATTTATTTTTTTATAACAAAAATTTTGATTGTTGAATCAAAACTTCTTGAATCATTTCTATCATCAAAGTTTTTCATTTCTCTTTGTGCTTAATTTATCTATATCAATTTTAAAAGATATATATTTTTGAAAAATATATTTGCATTTACATTGCATAAACTTTTTCTACTCTTTCATTTTGAAACTTTGATTGAATTAAACTTGTAATCATCATATTCATCAAAGTTTCTCATTTCTCTCTTAACACTTACTTTATTACAATCATCCATTATAAGAGAGATATTTCTTGAGAAGATTTTTGAACTTTTATTGTATTTATTTCTCATCTTCTCATTGAAACACTTTGATTGATTGAATTTAATTTTTTACTATCATATTCATCAAAATTTTTCATCTAATACTTGAGCTATCAATTATTACTATTTATTGAAGTGTTAGCCTCTTTTAGTACTTAATTTGTTTGTTTTATATATCAAGAGAGGAATTTCATTGTAAAATCAATTTGATAAAGTGTGGATCGTGTTGAAATCCCTTAAAGATGAACATTGTATAAGGATCAGTGCTCCTTGTTGTAAGTCACAGTGTGGGTTATATTGAAGTCTCATAAAGCTCGATAGTGTGGGTCGTGTTGAGGTCCCGTAAAGTTCAATATTGTATAAGGATCGTTGCTCCTTGTTTGTAAATCATCAGAAGTATTGTAAAATGTTGGATTGCACCACAAGTCAATCAACATAGTAAAAAGGTCTTGCTCATGTCGGAGAGGTTAGTAACGGAGGACGTAGATCATTGCTTTGGATTGAACCTCTATAATTATATCGTTTGCATCTTCTCTCCTTTTACTTTTCGCTTTCATATTTGCATTTATTATTTGATTGATATACTTGCTTGAACTTGCTTACGATTATTAATCTATCAACGTATTTTTAACTTAGTGATTTTAGTTAATTATTAAAAAAAGTTTTAAAAATCAATTCACCCCCCTCTTGGTTAGTTATTCTTGAGCTTTCACCAATGGTCTTATTTATAGAGATCTAATTTCATGCTTAATGTTTTGTGTATGGTGATCATGTGGTTTCTGCCTCGCCAGGATGTCAAAAATAGACTTTCTTTTTTCTTCAAAAGATAAACTTTCTTTTTTCTGAATACATTATGCTTTTTCCAATTAGTTTATCTTTCGTAATTTAGAATCTTCCACTAGCATTAGGTTTTTCCTCGAACTTGAGATTCTGAAGTTGCTTAGATAAAATTGTTGTGTTTCATGATTTATACCCATGAGTAATCATCAGGGCCGATCCTGTGATTTTCGGGGCCCCGAGGCGAACTTCCAAAAAAAATTCCCCCAAAATCAACGTAAATGTAAAATCCAACAGTGTACAATACAGTTTTCAATACGGTGACTACGTGCGTCTGTGTAATTGATCCTACATGCTACAATAACCATTCATATAAGCAGACCATGCCACAATTATATAAGCCGACAAGGCTTCAAACATTTTCATTTTTCAATATATTGTTTATCAAGTTAGGGCAAGCTATTGCTTACTTGAGAAGTAGAATTTCGACAAAAATTATGAAATCACACACTTCAAAATTCCACTATCACATCTTATATGCCTGAAATCAAAATTTCACATTAACCATGGCACCAATACAAAGCCTTAAGCTATGAAATATACTATTTTTAATCAATAAAAGGTTAAAACTTTCAAAAGCCTCGGTTTTATTTCACATGCAACTTTAGATTAATCTAGATAAATCAAAAATGACTCTTCCATATATTTATCCCAATTTGTGGAAAATAGAGGTTAAGTTCAATATTAGTAAAGATGTGATTAATTGAATCATTTGTTTTTCCATATTCTCTCAATAAATGAATAAGCCTAAACGAACAAGTATCATTACGAGTAAATATTTCATAGATCAACAATGCACAAATAGTCCTTCCGAAGAATGACCTTATTAATGTCTTGTTATCACTACTCATTGATCCTCCTGCCAAAGACACAATTCATAAACTTTTTATGTAGAGCAACCCACAACAATTCTAAGAATGAGATAAATAGAAGAAAGTCATCTCATTTTTCTCCACAGATTTAGAAACATCATTATGAGAAATTAGATTAAAATGTCAATGAAACCTAACATTTCTCAACGACACAGAACAAAGCTAACTAATCAATAGTATCGAGGAAGTAAAAAAAGGAAAATCAAGGTAATGAGATGGCTGGACTAGAAATTAGAACATAACAATTAACAAGTAATCTATGTTATTGACAAAATCAAATAACAAAAGAATAAAGATAATCAAGATAATCATTTCATGGTACTGTAATTGACTTACAAAACAGAACTATTACTATATGTTATCGACAGATAGAAAAACAAAAAAAAAGAGGAATGAAAATAAAGGTAATGACAATACTGTAAGTCTATAATGGAACAAAATGATACTACTAAGAGCAAACAGATTGCGCGGACCTCGAACTCAAAGAGCGAATGGACAGCACGGTTAGGGTTGTAAAAGATTGAAGCCTTCGAAATTCGAAGGGAGGGGAAGGAAAGGAGGAAAACAAGCGGAAGGAAAGTGGAGTGGAAAGGAAGAAAACAATTGGAGACGGCTTCGACGCGGCGGTTGGAGTAGTAGAAAGGGAAGATGACTGTGGCTTGTGCCTTCGATGGAGTTTATAGAGATGAAGAGTGGACCAATATCTGCAACTTAAAAGGCCCCTACAGTTTGGGCCAAACCCAAAAAAATTGGGGTCCAAAAAATGAGGGTCCCTGCAATTTTGAGCCTAAGGCGCGGGCCTCTTCAGCCTCGCCTCAGGGTCGGCCCTGGTAATCATATCATATTTGATTTTCAAACTATTTTTTTCTTTCGTTTGGGTTAATTTGGATTAAATATTGATCATTGCATCAGTATTATATGACAAGTTGTAGGAAATAATAAATTGTCATGGCTGATCATCCATAATATCCCTATATCAATCATTTCAAATATTTGTCAAAGTATCATGTGGAATGCAAAATAGTTTCAATCATCCTTATATTGTATTGGAGATAGTATTAGATAATTGCTAGGTGCTTCCAATGACAGAGTTTACTCCCAAAAAAAGACCGTACTGCTCTTTATGAGACTGGAGAAAAATTCTTTTCCTGATATAGATGCTAAGAAATTCTATATATAAACAAAATGATATTAGGTATGTCAGCATTTAATAAAATGTTTCATTGCTGGCAGTGTTGGGGAAAGTGAAAGATTTCCTAAGCATGTTATCAGAATCAAACAGAAGTCTAACGAAAGAAGCTGAGAAGTGTATTTTGTACACTTATTTAGACCATTAAATTAGAGTGTTTGTTAGTGATTTGGATGATTTAAAGCTTAGTTTTTTTAATCATATTTGTTAGGTTGAACTCAATGAAAATTGGTGGACTTAGAAGAAAGGAACGAAAAACGTGCGAAATGAAGGGAATTCAAAGTTTAGGAACCAAAGTTTAAACATCCAATAGATGATTCGGGACCATAAAACGATAATTGAAGATCACATAGGATCAATTGGATGCAACTGGATGTCAAAGGAGTGAAATATAATGGAAATATTTTCACAAATCAATTTCCAATCGAATAGTTTATACCATGGATTTTTGCCTCAACTTGAGACCCATATTTTGGATAGAAAACATTAGAATAGGAGAATTTGTACCACAGAAAAATTGTATCTCTTTGAATTACTTTTCCAACTAATTTTGAATCAGCTCAATCAAATACTTGTAGAGAAAGTTATGGCTAAAATACAGAAAACTGTTTAGAGATAAACCTGCACACGAGGTGCAATTCATGTCGCGCATACACCTTATTTTCCCCAACCCGAGAGCCATTTGGTTCTACGGCTCACGAGCAGCGGTTACACCGGTGCGAGCGCACGGGCATTTTTTATCACACGAATCTTTAGATTCTTTTCGCAACCGGTTTAACAATAGAAAAGAGTCTCGAAAGAAGAAGAACGAGAAGTCAAGAAAAGGAGAAAGGAATTAGAGGGACCTAAACACAGAAGAAGCTTGATTGATAGTAGAAAACTCTTTTTACACCTCAAACTAACCACAAGACTTGCCCTCACAAGACAACAACCATCTTCTTCATAGAATTCAAATTCTTTTGGAAATCAAATTGGACATGATTTTAACCTATTTTCTGGCTCTTATAAATAGAAAACGAGGGATACATATTGAAAAAAAACACCTATTTTACCTCTTCATACACAATAGCTTCATCAAATTCATCAAGAACAAGAGGCAAATTGCTATACGTTGAGAGAGAAGATCAAGTCATAATAAGGAATTGAAGGTATTACATTGAGATTTTGAAGAAATCAACATTGGACATGAAGATCAACTTCTTCGATTTATTTCATGATCCGAGTGATATTTTTCTATTATTTTTCTTGTAATTTATATATTAACATGCTAGGCTAGATCCGCTTTTGTATTAGATGAAGATGAACCTTAATGTTTATTTGTTTTAATTCAAGACTAGTAGTTTAGTTTATTTCTTGCATTTCTTGATTAGTTTTACATACCCAATGCATTATTTAATTGATTGACCACCAATTAGATAACTAGTTGCTTGTTGTAGTATTGGAAGACTCACCTTAAATTTAGAACACAGCAAAATTAACATATGTGCAATAGATGTTAGGAATAACATTTATCACATGTACAATCATACAGATAATATAAACTTTAATGCATTCTAATCATTCAAATTCAGACTAGGAATAGATTTTGGGTCGTGGTTATGATATATTTAATTTGTCTTGAAAAAGAAAATTATATATCATAGTTTTATCGATTGTCAAGAACGCATAAACGGAACTAGATTACTAATCAAGAATTGAAATATATAGAAATAGGTGGATTCGAGATCCAATACAATCATCCATAAATTGATAGACTAATTTAACATAAAACAAAATCAAACTCTCTTTTGTTTACATAATATGAATCCCATAAAAAATTAGTAAACTCGAATTGAATTTATTCCCTATGGGACGATACTTTTAACTCATCAATTCTATTACTTGTCAACGATCCCATACGCTTGCGGGTTTCGCACGAACAGAAGCCAAGGTATAATTAGTAGTGCACCAAAGATTGGAATTTTCTAGTTTTGATCTAAATATTCGTATTTGCTCCTGCTCTTGACAAAATACTGGACAATCTTGAAAATTATGACATGGAAGTCCTGAGTGGGAAAGAATCTGAATACATTGAATTGGTAAAGGCTATCTTTTTTTATTTGTTGATGGTGGAGGAGCACTATTAGCAGAAATTGTGGGGATTCTTGGAGAGATAAGGAGACCCAAAAATCTTGGAGTGATAAGGCTGTAAATCCTCACAATGATTTCAAAGTTAGTGGAGAAAATTTGAGTGATCTAGAAGGCTTGGAGTCAGTAAGTTCAAACCAAAATATAGTTCAATGAGATGAGAAGATAACGCATGGAATAACAACACAATCAGTTCAAGGAATTGGTTACAAAATAGTGCAAAGTGGTTAGCCATTCAAGGAATCCGTTGTATTATTTTTGTTTAAATAGGAAGCATGTATAGTGAGTGCTCACGTCCTTTTTTAGGTCCAGATTCAATAAAACAATTCTTCAGTTTTCTATATTTCTTTAGTTTTTATATTTTTCCTCTTGGTATCAGAGCAAGTTGTGAGCACTCAACCCATATTTGTTTTTCATGGCATCTCTATCTCTAAATGTTGGAAATTTTATAACTCTCAGACTCGATCCAACCAACTATCCTCTATGGCGTGAATAAGCATTAGTGATGCGGACATCATTGGATCGAGGGTTATTTTTATCGTTATTGGACATTATTTATTTTATCATTATTGAACCTTATTTATTTATGT
>CAIGRL010098193.1:0-12666 GCA_903798325.1 Fraxinus xanthoxyloides
ATAAAATTTTAAATTTGTATTTTACTTGGAAATTTTTGGTTTAAAAAAAGGGGGCAGGAAACGGGGCCTGGCCTTGCCCCGCCCCGCCCCCGTCCCCGCCTTAGATGGGGCGGGGCAAGGCGGGGGTGCCCCACCCCGAACCCGCCTCGTTGCCATCACTATCTCTATCTCTCTCAATCCTATGATGAGTTCTCATACGTGCTGGGTAATGGATTCTGGAGCTACAAGTCATTTATGTTTCAATCAATCAGCCTTTCATACTTTAAGACCAATCAAGAATGCCTGCCTACATTACACTGCCAAATCATGAAAGGATTCATGTGAACTTCAATGGAACAGTACAGATTACTCATGAACTGGAGCTTGAGGATGTGTTATATGTTCTTCAATTTAAATTCAACCTATTGTCTATTAGTTCACTGACTAAGAATTCACTTATCAAAACCACTTTTCTCACTGGTTGCTGTATTATTCAGGATCTGGGCAACCTGAGGATGATTGGCAAGTGTAATAGAGTGGACGATCTCTACATATTTGATGCTGCATCATCTAGGTCTCTACATATTCTCTTTCTCCTTCTCCTTCTTGAGTCTGCTTTTGCCTCTCTTTGATCCCTTTTACTGTGTCAAGATCTGTCATTACAATGTCGTCTTGAGTTTTTTTTCTTTCTATCTTTTCTCATAAAATCGAAACATCCATGCTTTTTGGCCTCTGGAGGAGGCACCATCAAAGTGTTATTGGCATGACCTTGAGGGTATTGCTTTGCCATTCTGCTCTCTCTCTCTCTCTCACACACACATTCAGATAAATTAAGATGAAAATGAAGTGGTAATGTGGATATCTTTCAAGATTGCGAAATCTTGTAACAAGATAAGTGAACTTGTACGCCATGGGCAAGTCGACATATATAGAGGTGTAATCATCAACAAATATGTATTCTGTATTCTGTATAAGTTTTTATTTAGTGAATTTTAATGTACCCCTGTAGTAGATGCTTTATCGACATTGGAGATTTTTGAATGGGATCATCAGCGCTATAGACTAGGTTTCTATGTCAGTCATGACAATCATAGAAAATCAAGAAATATCAGTTTGGAAGGTTGACACCAATAGTAAGGTGCCCATGTGTCATATATAACTTGAAGGAGCTTCTGAACTTTATTGGAAACAGATTGAATTTGGGGAGCCTTGGAAAAAACAATTCTAGCATGGTTGGTTAAAATGGTAGCCAGGTCCAAGGTTTGTGTCCGTTTATTTTGGTAATAGAACACTCGTTTCTGTGTTTTCACATACAGAAGTGCGCGTACTAAAAGCAATTCTTGGACCAACCAAGAAATGATTCCCTTAGTGGCTCAAATTTCCGACAAATGAATGTAAATTTGCATAAATTTTATTTGAAGTTTCCGTGATAACAAAATTGTTGCTTTACACAAGGATAGTTGAGATATTTGAACACAAGTCGAAGGTAAAATTTACTAATAATTCATTTTCTTTTACAAAGTTCAAATATAAGTACAAGAAACCAAAATTAAAAGTAACAAATAAAATGGAATTTCTCAGTATTACACCTATTATTAACTCGTACTATTTTACGTTCTCACCTGAAAACAAGATCAAGAAAAAAATTAAGAATAGAAACAAGGGTCACACACATTTTTATCCCTTTATTTCTACTTCTAATCCTATATTCCTTAATTTTGATTCAATGATTAATCATTATTGAGGCTTAAAGAAGCTAACTTGAATACCCGTGTCTATCACAACATACAGACCAGCAGCAATTAAAATTCCACTCAATCCCATTCCAAGAAGACCCAATCCCCAGTTGAGCCACCATATTGGACTATACATCTTGGGTTTCTTCATCTTAAGCCACATGAAACATGGGTAAGCCAAAGTCACCGGTAATGCAATTCCTCCGATTAAACCAGCCACACTACCCAGGAATGGAATTGCCACCGCAATAAAGAAGCACCCGTATCCAAACATAGCTCTGATGATTGCTCGGAGCCACCACGGGCATGGCTTCTTAAACCTCTTGATGTAAATTGATTCTATATCGTCAAACATTGGCATACCGTAAATTTGGAACGAGCTCACCGCATTAACTATGACAAAGAAACTTATCAACCCTAGCACAGATCGTGCAACATCTTGGCTGTGAAACGCGAACAACGCTGTTAGCATGCCACCGTTGGCTGGAATCTGTCAAATATGAAAAAAATCAGTCAATGAACTAAAGATTTTAATTAATAACTTTAAAGTTTGTTGAATTAAACATGTATATGAACTTAATTACCATGTGACCATAAGCCCAATAGCCCCCAATAGCAAGTGGGAATAAACACAATGCTATGATCGTATATGCACCTTTTACACCTCTCCACATTGGCACGCTCGAGGGATGCTTCTCATCAGAAGGCATGGTAGCCTGTAGCAGTCAAAGTTGTACAAATGGTTTTGTCAAAAAAATTATGTCAGTTGAAAAATCAGTGTCACATCCCATTCAAAATTATAGAAAATAAAGGTTTATTAAAAAGTCAAATTCATCGCTTATATGCCGTAGGGGTTTGCTTAACCTGTACTCTCACAAGCCAGGTTAGGTTGGTCAAAGTCAAAGAACTAACAGTTTTTTTTTTTTTTAAGGGGAAAGTACATTGAACTTCAATGGAGTGTGTAACGGAAGACTTTAGGTATTGATTTTCGAAGATTTTAAGACTGAAAAAAAACCTAATGATATGATTTGAATTATACATCTAAAAAGATTATTCAGAAGATTAATTGGAATTAACAATTAAATCATAGCATAGTTCTAATAAATTGAAAGCATATACAATTATTGCAAAATTAGGACAACAAAATAACATGTTCACCTGGATTTCGAGAATGAGATTATGGCCTCTGAAAGCAAAAGAAATGATCCCAAGTGCATTCAGAACATCAAAAATCTTTGCAATTTCCGTGCCAGATCTCACTGGATTATACGACACATTAGGTAGCCTGCCCTCAGCAACGGACACTATCCATATCATGGTGCAATAACCGACGGCAGTAATAGCCCCGATTAGAGACACACCAGCAATTGAGTTCATGTTTGGAAACTGAGAAAGAAGCACCGCAGCACATGTAAACACTAGGTACCACTCCACGGTGGTCAATGGCTTAGAGGTGCATGTGGTTCCACAAAGAGTCTGATAGAACATCTTAGAGGTTGAACCTCCGATCACAATCAGAGCCACGCATGTACCCGCTGATAGATACATGATTGGAAACGTAGCCAAGAACTTGGAGAGTTTTTCGCCAAAAGTTGCACTTGCTAATTGCATGTATCTACTGTATCGAATACCATTTTCGTGCGATTCATGGAGTTGCACAAGTAAATATAGTGTGTACAGCTGCCATATAAATGCCAGTGTTAAACAAATCACACCCCACGTCCTGCAATCAGAAAGATATAACATTAATGATTATATATATATATAATTCATGGATATATTAATGTGAATTTAGAAAGCCCTATAGCCTATAGGCATAATTACCAGCCAAGAATGGTGAATGCGACAGGGAGAACTAGGGCCTGGATCCCAATACCAGAACACAAGGTATGATAAGCTGCATAGTATGCATTTCCATTTCTGGACTCAGTAATTGGAAGCCAAGCATCCTGTGGGTCGAGCTTTGTGAGTTTCAGGGCCTTCCTTATAGGGCTTCCCAAGGGAGTAATGAACCTTGGAGTTCTAAATCTTGGTGTTTTCCTCGCAGTGCCACCGGGAGTTAGGAGTGGCGAGCGGGTCAAAGATGGGGAATGGAATTGCGAAGGAGGAGCCGACACTATTATGGACGGAGTTTGGGCTATGGGCGGCGTTGGAGCCACAGATGCTGGCCGAGGAGTTAACGGAGCAGAGTTTACTCCATCAATGTCCCCCATTGTGTATTATCCCACTATGCTTTTTGATAAAAATATCTTCTGAGTTTTGATACTTTCCCCTCCTCCCTCTTCCTCACAAATTGTGCTGAGAACTACGAAACTATATTTATAGATGTTGTAACATGTATTTTGGTGAATGGTACCATTTTTAACACAAGGTGACTGTTAATAGTAATAGGAGGGGTTACGAAATTTATTTTAGTACAGTAAATCCGGCAGACAGTGTATGTATGGTGACCAGTGTAATAACTATTGTACACTGAAATGGATTTTTTTTTAAATGATAAAGTAATAGTTAAGTTTAAATCGCATGAACGTAATTAAATTCTATATAAATAGAATCGAAAAGAAAGAAAAAAACCTGAGGGAAAGTGAATGAAGAAATATGAGACAAGTGATCAACACTTTCTCCTTAAGATAAAATTACCCCACAATGGTGAAAATGAATTACGGCATTTATCTCCCAAGATACAATGGATGCCACGTGTGATAGAAGCATTTCAAAGCACAAAAGCAACGGCAAACTCCAACAACTTTTCTTCTCTTTACAAAAAATTAAATTTTAAAGTGATTTTTGGAGAGTTTTTTTATATAATGCTCAGTGCAAATGGTATGAGATGCATAATAGATGTCCAAAACATTCTATTTATAGAAGAGGAAATGTTATGACTGAAGTGATACGCCCCGAAACTCAACATCCTTCAAAAAGGAAAGTATCATTTACTGTCGTTGGATTCTCGCTTTAGCTAGTGACACTTGTCAATAGAACTTTTTTCTCCCGCATGTCGTTCAAGCAATAGTCTCATTGCTCGAGCGCTAGGCGTGCGATGTAGTTAGATAAATTTCCGACCAGTTTTTCCTCTTCTTTTCCACTTTGAACCGTAATTTCTCATTCATAGAAATTGATTTTGAAATTCCAAATATATCACGACGATCTACTTGATAAGTAGAACAATTTAGTCTATTTATATTTATAATTTGACTATTAAATCAAATTCGAATATTTATAATTTTATTTTTAAACAAATTATTCAATCTTTAAATCAAATTCCAACCACCAAGGTCTTTGGTTGGGTACAAAATGCTGATGACTGATTTTCAGAAAATGCGAACAGTTTGACAAAATTGGTTGGCTGCTTGCCATCTTTTCCTACCGTGAATGCGCGGAGAAGTAGCATCCCCTTTTTTTTTTTATGAGAATGGTCATCCTTGGGGTGCTTGATTAATGCTTTATTTGTTAGGTAGGATGGAAAAGTGATTGCATGAGTTCCATTCCGTCAACGAAATTATAATCAACTATTTTCATTTCTCAAACAAGATATTAATTTTGAGAGTCACGCTCCAAAATTCATTACAATTGATAACGAATAGCATTATTTTGGGCATGACCCGCCGTCCACCGCCATTATGCATTCTAATCTGATAAACCTAAATGAATAGGATAAGCAATTGGGATTGTGGGGACGAATAAATATTGACAGGTGAGTGGTGCAGCCAATAGAAGGAAATTATAATTAATTGCAGCAGCTAACTATATTTGAATTGTAGAGTGAAAAGAATCATCTATGTATAAGCTGCCAGTTAAGACTTTCAGCGCCTGCCTCAGTCTTCATTTTCATATTACTTGAAATATTTATCCGAAAAATGTGAATCATATGGAACTTGTTTGACAAATTTACATAAATATATAATTCAAGTTGTTTGCTTAAAATTCAAGCACATGGCGCATATTTTGGGAGTAAGAATGCATTTTTACGATTGAGATGATAAGGAATATGTTGATGAAAATGAAGGAAAAGTTATTAATGTTGTGAAAAAAATTATTTTATTGAAGAATGTGTGATTGAAAATGAGTAGAAGAATGAGAATAAAAAAATTAATGTGGCTGAAACACGGCACATGGTGTAAAAAAGGTGAAAAAAATATGAGGTATACAGTTATGACATCTTGGAAAATATTCAAACAAGCAACTTGACTTTTTAAAAGAATCGAAAGCAGATTTCAATGTTGACAATTCTAGTAGGTCAGTTCAATTCTGTTGGTTGTGTATTTCCTTTTGAATTTTTAACCCAAAAACTAGACAAATTCTTAACAAATAAATCAGCACAATTATTTTGTTTGTACTTGTTAAAATCCTTAGTTTATTGAAAACAATCTTTACTTGACCTCAAGCACCTTAATTTGACTTGATATTTAGACAGAATAATTTTATATTTTAATTGATATATACTTGTTCATAAATACTTCATCTTTGTTGCGAATAAGTCTAGAAAAGCGTACCAATATTTCATTTGCTCAGTTTCCCTTAACAGATGATTGATCAGAGGTAGGTATCTATGGTAAGCAAATAAGTTTTGTTTTCTTATATCAATCATATACATAGACAATGATGGTTGACAATTATAATTTAACATCATCACATTCATCTATTTCAAAAAAATTTAAAAACTATTTTTTAAATCATCTATCCAAATTTTGCCACCAAAAAAAAAAAAACCTATTTTTTAGATTATGTTTCGTTATGCACATACTTCAACCACTTTTTATTCACACACCTCAAACCCATGAGTACTACCTACTTTTCAATACTCATTTTTATCTATTTATAATTTGAACCGTTTATAAACAATTTCAAATTCTAGAAATTTGTTAAACAAAAAATTTCTTTTAATGCATTCATATTGAAGAAATAATCACAAACTCAACAACTACATTAACAATGAATGTTTTGCAATCTTGGAATTACAAGAAGAGTCATATCCATTAGTATTTCTCAAAAATACAATTTGTAACGATTTTCGTATTTTAATACGCGAAATTCGTCATACAAATTTCTTGGCATGCCTAATGAAACATTCTTGTCCTCTCATCTTTTGATCTCAGAATCTTCAACTTTCAACCACTGTATCAACAATGGCAAACGAACAAACAAAGCAAACCATGACTCATCTCGAAGAAATACTTACTGAACTATTCCAAGCGACCGAGCCCAAACAAGAAATGGGAGAACTCAACTAGTCCACTACTAAAGAAGTTCTCCAACAAAAGTAGAATGAAAATTGCTTTTTCAAAATCAAACTCTCATTCAACAGAAAAGACCAACAGTTCGGCGAAAAACTCTCATTCGGACTCCTTGTCCAGTGGCAGATCCTTGTCTGGATCCCCTCATACAACTTCTTTGCAAAAGGTGGGGATACTATACTTAGTCTGAAGAATCACTTGAGCCAGTGATGGTTACGGAAGCGACATCTGGCTCAGATGATCGAATCCAACAAATGACTTTAGCCATTGAAAAACAAACCTAGTCACTAGAAGAGAAAGACGCACAAGTTGCTATACTCATGCACCGGCTAGAGCTACAAAGTCCATCAAAAGAAGGTCGAGAAAATCCAAAATCTTCCAAAGTTAAAGATTTGGAAGTCCAAGAACGCCAACAGAAACAAGATATACATGATCGCACAATTGTTCAAAATGTTTTACGTGATACTACTCAACTCTCTGTTGACTCTTTATTTGTCTACCAACTTCAACATATGATTGCGGATACCATACGTGCCCAGTATGGTGGTTCAATGCAATCTTCATTGGTCTATGCCAATCCTTATAGCCATCGAATTAACGAGATAAAGATGCCATGTGGTTACCAACCTCCGAAATTCCAGTGTTTTGATGGGAAAGGTTCGGGCAACATGTTGCTCATTTCATTAAGACGTGAAACAATACATGCAATTATAATGACACTATGGTGAAACACTTCGTACGCTCCTTCAAAGGTGCCGCATTTGAATGGTATACCAACTTACTGGCTAGGTCAATTGATAGTTGGGATCAACTTAAAAGAGAATTCCTAACAAGTTTCTACAGCACCATGTGGACTGTCAGCCTTCCAGAACTTGCTTGAATGAAGCAGAGCAAAGAAGTCCTCATTGTAGAGTACAATGAATGCTGGAGGAACCTCGTGCCCAATTGCAAAGAACGTATAAGCAAAGCATCTTCCATTGACGTGTGTACAAGACATGCATTGGGATTACTCTCCAATCTTCAAGCGAAATGCCTCACTCATTTGAAGAGTTGGCGACACGCGCCCATGACCTGGAGCTCCGAATTTCAAAGTATGGGAGTTACTTATCAAGTGATTCATGTGATAAGAAAGATCCCAAGAAAAAGATAAAGAAGGATGTCAGGCAGGTAAGTCCAAAGAGATAATGAATTTTTCTACTATCCCTACAAAGATAGCCTTCCGATGGTCAAAATCAAACTCGAGACCAAAACCAAAACCAGAGTTCAGACCTACCAATGGACTGGTCCAAGGCAGAGGTCATGTGACTTTGAAAGAACTTGAAGAGAAGGAGTAACTATTTTCAGATTCTGAAGTTCCTGGAATTCTGGATCAACTTCTCAAATAAAAGATAATCGAACTACCAGCTCCAAAGAGACCTAAGGAAGTTGGTATGGTCGATCATTCTAAATATTGTAAATTTTATAGAATCATCAGTCACTCGGTGGAAAAATATTTTGTGCGGAAAGATCTTATTGTTCGCTTGGACGAAGAAAATAAGATCAAACTTGAAAATGGAGAAAACCCAACGGTTGCCTGCTTGATGGTTTAGTTTGGATCGTTTGATCCAATCCCCATTGCAAAAAGGGAACATACATTTTCTCATACATATGATGCCAGTAAATATTCGGCTGAAGAGTTTGGACCACAACTTTCGGAAGGAACCATTCTAGTAAAGTTTGAAGTAGACAGAGAAAGTACTACCAATTACATCTACCCAGGAATAGTTGGACCGTGCACACCCAATCGTCCAACCTTTTACGAAATTATAATAGATGACTTAGATGTTTGGGATTCTGATTCAGAGTTCGAAGATGAGATCGATGATGGTCAGTCGACCTTCATAAGTAAGAAGGAGAAATACCGAATGTCAAACAAAATAGGTAAAATATCACCTCTTACCTCTCTTGGAGGATCGAAGTCGGGGACATTGGGTATGAAAGTTCAACCCAATGAAAAAGTAACACTAGAAGAAAATTTGGAAGGATGGACCCTTGTGAAAAGACGTCATCGAATGATTCCACAATTTCTAAGTCCTGGTGTTTGTAACGAGAAATGAGAACCGAGAAACAACCAAAAACGAAGGTCTAAAGTCAAGCCAAAAAGTGTCTACTAAATCAATGGGAGTAGAAGTTGCTTCACGCTTTCCTCCTAGATTACCAGTCAAAATAATGAAGAAATTTGGAATTAATGTTGATGATCTGTCCAAGAGCAAGATCATGATTCAAGGATTCAACCAGAAAGGTCAGAGAGCCATTGACATGATTCGTTTGAAACTGCAAATAGAGGAGTTAATTTCCTCGGCTCTTTTCCGTGTCATCGATGCTAAAACATCATGCGAGTTACTCCTTGGACATGTTTGGTTGTATGAAATTGGAGTAGTACCTTCGACTTGGCACCAATGCTTCAAATATAGTCGAGATGGAGAAGTCAAATGTGTAGTAGCTGAGTCCA
Source organism: Fraxinus xanthoxyloides (assembly GCA_903798325.1). Classification (NCBI taxonomy): domain Eukaryota; kingdom Viridiplantae; phylum Streptophyta; class Magnoliopsida; order Lamiales; family Oleaceae; genus Fraxinus; species Fraxinus xanthoxyloides. Next base: position 9,441 of record CAIGRL010098193.1, read on the forward strand.
AACCATTCCTCTAAGAAGAATCTCATTTTGCTGATGCCAGATTTTATATGAAAGTGAAGAGTGTATTTCTACAAGGTTAATCATGTCCAAATTTAAAATTAAAGAAAATATAGATGATGATGATGATACATCTAGTGCTGCTTAATCTCATCCAACATATCAAAGATAAATTAAAATTTACATCCGAAGGATTCCCTAAAGGTAAAAAACCTCAAACATAATCGACTGATGTTGATCTTGATGCTGTCCTTTCGGGTGGGTGTATCCCTTTTAATTTTGACGGAGCCTTTATGTCGCAACCTAGGTATAGTTTGGGATATGATCCAAATCCATTGAGAAAGATTAAATTCAAGAAGGTTTCTTCGAACCCAATTATGGTTCAAATTTACAAGGTTGCAGAAGAGGAACTTGAACAACCGAAACCTTCAGTTTTTGATCGAATTGAAAACGAAAATGCCAGAGTTTCTATGTTTAAAAGGTTAAAATAGGAATCATCCCAATAACTGATGTAAAAGGAAAAACTTATATCTTCCAAATGTTAAGTGAGATCATTCTTCTTTTACCCAAATTGATAATAACGCACAAGTTCCCCAAAAGTCGTCTCAAAGACAATCTGCATTTTCTTGACTTGGAATTAAAACTTCTGATCCAGGTCCAAAGCCTCAATGATCAAGGAGAAAATGAAATCATCAAAAAGTTTACCCTTCTCTAAGCAATAATGAGTATGAAGAAGAAGTCTATGTTAATCACATAGCTTTCGAAGAAGCTTTCGACTCAAAATCCAGTCTGAAAACTCTACCACAACAGATAAAGCTGAATCGACTCCACCCACATTTGAAGAAGGGGAACAAGCTACTATGGATGACTTGAACCAATTGAACTTGGGGACTGAAGAAGACCCAAGACTAGTGTTTATAAGAGGATTTAGAGTACATTCATTTACTTCAAGAATACAAAGATGTATTTGCATGGTCTTACGAAGAAATGTCAGGGTTAGATTCGAGGGTTGCAGTACATCACCTTACAGTAAGACATGAAGTTCGTTCGATCAAGCAACCTCAAAGAAGATTTCAACAAGAACTAATTCCTCAACTTGAAGTGGAAGTCAACAAACTTATTGAAGCTAGATTCATACGTAAAGTCAAGTACCCAACTTGGATCGTGAATATTGTTCGTTTCAAAAAGAAGAATGGACAACTATGAGTCTGTATTGACTTTTGTGATCTAAATCAAGCATGTCCGAAAGATAAATTTTCGCTTCCGATAATAGAGTTGATGGTGGATGCAACTACTAGGTATGAAGTTTTATCTTTCATGGACGGATTTTTTTGGATACAATCAAATACACATAAATCCGAAAGATGAAGAACTTACAGCATTCTGTACCCCTAAAGGCATATATTGTTATAAAGTTATGTCGTTTAGATTGAAAAATTCGGGGGCCAACCTACCAACGAGCAATGCAAAAGATCTTCGATAACATGCTACATAAGAACGTAGAATGCTATGTAGATGACTTTGTCGTTAAAACAAAGAAACGAGATGATCACCTACAAGATTTACGGGATATTTTCATAAGATTTTGACGATATCAATTAAAGATGAATCCACTGAAGTGTGCATTTGGTGTCACCTCTAGGAAATTTCTTCGGTTCATTGTTCGACATAGGGACATTGAAATAGATCAATCAAAAATTGACACCATAATCAACATACCAAAACCAAGAAATGTGCATGAGTTGAAAAGTCTTCAAGAAAAACTCAAATGCATTCGAAGATTTATCTTTAACATTGCCGGACGTTGCCATCTATTCAATAAATTGGTAAAAAAAGATATATCATTTGAATGGGATGATGCTTGCCGAAGTGTTTTCCAAAGCATTAAACAATATTTGTCTCATCCACCAATACTTGCAACTCCGGTCCCAGGGAAACCACTGACTCTTTATGTTGCGATATAAGAATATTCTCTAGAAGCACTTCTTGTCCAATTCAACGATGAAAGAAAAAGAGTATGCACTCTACTACTTGAGCCAGACACTGATAGGTGCCAAAATGAAGTATTCGACTAATGAAAAATATGTCTTGTGTTAATCTTCGCGGCTAAAAAACTTAGATATTATTTGCTATCACACACGATCAGTCTTATTTCAAAGGTTGATCCTTTAAAGTACATAATGTCTAGACCAATTGTTTTCGAAAGGATTGGAAAATGGGCGTTGTTATTGTCCGAGTTCGACATCAAGTTCACTCCACAAAAGGCCATCAAATGACAAGTTTTGGCAGATTTTCTTGCTGACCATCCAATTCCAGCGGAATGGGAAATACAGGAAGACCTCNACTGGTAGGTGCTGAGATGAAATATTCGCCTATTGAAAATATATGCCTTGCATTAATCTTTGCAGCTAAAAAATTAAGACATTATATGCTATCACACGCGATCAGTCTTGTTTGAAAGGTTGATCCTTTAAAGTACATAATGTCTAGACCAATTCTTTCGGAAGGGTCGGAAAATGGACGTTGTTATTGTCCGAGTTGACATCAAGTTCAATTCATAAAAGGCCATCAAAAGATAAGCTTTAGCAGATTTCCTTCCTGACCATCCAATTCCAGTGGAATGGGAACTACAAGAAGACCTCTTGTATGAAGAAGTTCTATTTATTGAAATCATACCATCATAGAGGTTGTACTTCGATGAGGCAGCCCGACGTTATGGTGCAGGAGCAAAAGTTGTCTTTGTCACTCTCCATGATCTTGTCATACCTACTCTTTTTCCTTATCAGAGAATGTTCAAACAACATGACGAAATATCAAGCCCTTATCATTGGCTTATAGACAGTTTTAGCTATGGATATCCATCAGCTGAAAGTCTTTAGGGATTCTAAATTGATAATCAACCAACTTCTAGCTGAGTACGAAGTCCGTGATTCTGACTTGAAGCCATATCATGAATATGCATCAACGCTAATGAAATGACTTGATTCATTAAAAATAAAATTCGTACATATGACTGAAAATAGGAAAGTCGATGCCTTAGCTAATTCGACTGTTGTTTTAGCCAAGTCGTATGAAGATTTTTCTCACTATATATCATTTGTTCAGAAATGGGTGCTTCCGTTATTACTATCCATGGATATGGAAGAAAAAAACAGCGTTGAAGTGATCGAAGATGAGGAAAAAGAAGATTGAAGACAACCAATGATCGATTTCCTTCAACATCAAAAGC
>CAIGRL010098204.1:0-13109 GCA_903798325.1 Fraxinus xanthoxyloides
CTTTTTTGTGTCCATTTGCAAAAATGTCCACCATTGTAAAAATGTCCATTTTGAAAGAATTTAGACCATAATACCCTTGTTAACAATTTATAATTCCACATAAACACAAAAATGTCCACTTTATTAAAAAATTTATTGGCCAATAAATTTTTGTGACATAACTCTAACCTATTTATTTCAAAAGTACAATTGTCAAATCGCAATAAATGCAATTTTTATCATTGTCACAGAAATGTCGAGAACGACATTTCAAATGTAAAGAAATGTTATGTTCAGAATGAAATATCATTCTGGACATTTAATATGTTGAGAACAACATTTGAAATGTCGAGAATATTTAATATTGTAATTGGACATACGTACTTTTGAAATATGAATAGAGTTCAAATGTCGATAATATTATTTGAATGTAGTTTTTCATGAATGTTACTTCTCGAAATTTGTGAAAAATTAGAGGAAAAAAATTGCTTTATTTTTCCATTAAAGACATAATGGGCAATTTGATACAAAATTCAAAATGGTGGACATTTTTCAATTGACACCAAAAAAAAGTGGACATTTTTGAAAATGCCCCTTAGTTTTAATCTTCACAGCATCTCTCCTATGCATACAAGATTCATTGCTGGGGAGTTTACATAAAAAGCCAAAAAAAAGAATTTCGAAATTCCTTTTTCTTCCTGACGCTCACATCAAGCTTAAGATAAATTTACGCCATTTTCAAAGAGAAAGAAAGTTATTTTATGATCTGCACTACAGTACATGCCACAAAAGTCCAATAAGGCACTGCTTAAAAATTCATTTTTATGGCATAAACAAATGCATCTAACTACACCCAGATTTGGTATAGATTTACATGCTTGAATTCATTATATAATTACATGGGAATATGACTAAAGCTGCAGGCTGTATGGCCTCCAAATGGCAGCAGTTTAAGATTTCAAACTTCACTATCCTAACAGCCAATATTAGGAAACAGTACAAACAGAAACAGTCAAAGAGTTTATCACATTTCTTTAACATTGACAAAAAATTGAATGAAAACCTGTTGATTAATGAAGTGGAAAGGCATGGATGGAGTTGTATCTTCTCTAATGGCCTCCTCAGGACTTCTCCCCGCCGGCACGTTGCTCGAATCTTTGATCCACCTGACTAATGAAGTTACACTGGGGGAAAGGATTCCTTTTGTACAAATGAAAAACATTTCAACAATTATGAGAAGGATCAAATTACTTTTTGCGTTGTTTGAAGAGGTACAAGAGACGGATAAACCTCTTCCACCGTCTTCAATCTTGTGTCTCACAGAGCTTTTCTCGGTTATTCGCAGAGTTAAGATCTTGATTGAGAGTTGCAGAGAAGGTAGCCAGTTATGGAATCTTGTTCAGACAGAATTTATCTCAAATCAATTTTACGCGATAGTGAAAGAAATAGGAGGAGCTCTTGATATTTTGCCTCTGAGCTTGCTGAACTTGACTGCAGATACCAGGGAGCAAGTCGAACTTCTTCACAAGCAAGCAAAAAGAGTTCAATTGTTCGTCAACCCCAGTGAGATTCAACGAAGGGACGAGCTTCTTCATTTGATGGCCGCCAACAGTGAGAAGAATAGAAAGAACAAAGGCTTAATTGATTTCAGAAGAATAAAAGACATTCTGAGCAGCATTGGTCTGAAAAGCCCACTAGATTATGAAGAAGAGATTTCAAAACTGGAGGCAGAAGCTGAGAAGCAAGCAGGCACAGGTGGACTAATTGTGCTTTCCAATATTCATAATCTCATATCCTTAATTTCACTATCAAAAACTACAACTTTCAGCGAGGATGAACATGTAAAAACGCAAGAGGACCTGAAGAAGCGCAAAATGCCAATGAACAACATTCGTCAGGATCAATCATTTTCACAGTCCATGGTGTTCAATGTACCTGATGAATTCCGATGCCCAATATCACTTGACTTGATGAAAGACCCTGTCATTGTAGCATCAGGGCATACTTATGATCGGAATTCCATTGCCCAGTGGATCAATTCAGGACATCATACCTGTCCCAAAAGTGGGCAAAGGCTAATTCATATGGCTCTCATTCCAAACTATGCCTTGAAAAGCTTGATTCATCAATGGTGCCAGGAGAACAACATCCCAATGGTGGAATCTACCTCTGCCTCAGAGATGGAAGGAAGCACCAGTAAGAGAAGATCGTGTGAAAATGCCATCGACCATATTTCTGCCACTAAAGCTGCTGTAGATGCTGTCAAAATGACAGCAGAATTTTTAGTCGGCAAACTAGCTACTGGAGCACCAGATATCCAAAGGCAGGCAGCATATGAGCTCCGATTACTAGCAAAAACTGGTATGGATAATCGCAGGATCATTGCCGAGGCAGGAGCAATTCCATTTCTTGTGACGTTGCTCGATGCTACTGACCCCAGAATCCAGGAAAATGCAGTCACTGCCTTGCTCAACCTTTCCATACATGAGAACAATAAGATCTTAATTATGGCAGCTGGTGCAATTGAGAACATAATAAATGTCTTACAATCAGGAAAGACAATGGAGGCAAAAGAAAATGCTGCAGCAGCAATTTATAGCCTGTCTATAATAGATGACTACAAGATAGTTATTGGTGCCCATCCTAGAGCTATTCCAGCTTTGGTTGGGCTTCTAGGAGAAGGTACGACATCTGGTAAAAGGGATGCTGCAACGGCACTTCTTAACCTTGCGGTTTATAATGTTAACAGGACAATGGCTGTTCATTCAGGAGCAGTTCCCTTGCTTATTAACCTATTGACAGATGATAGGGCTGGGATCACTGACGATGCCCTAGCTGTGCTTGCCCTTCTCTTAAGTTGCACTCATGGACTAGAAGAAATAAGGAAGAGCCGAGTCCTGGTGCCCCTTCTTATAGACCTTCTGAGATTTGGATCTCCTAAAGGAAAGGAGAACTCAATAACCTTACTCCTGGGGCTTTGCAAGGATGGTGGAGAAGAGGTTGCACGAAGACTGTTAATGAATCCACGCAGCATTCCTTCTCTCCAAAGCTTGGCTGCTGATGGCTCATTAAAAGCTCGACGAAAGGCTGATGCTCTTCTTAGATTACTCAACAGATTCTTCTCTCAATCTCAAAACCCTGTTGGATGACACCAAGTTAAGTTCATTCTCAATAGAAAATGTAAATAGTTGCAAATGTTGTTCATTTTGATACTGCGATACAATTCTCTCATCTTCATCTAATTAAATATAGATCATGCTATAATCTAATAACATGCCATCCAATTGTCTGATAAGACCAATGGCTGCGAAGATATTCAATTACATGTAATTGTATCTTGAGCTTTGCATCCATATATTTGAGCTGTAAAAACTGTTAAATGCCAAGAAAAACAAAGTACCTTTTCCTGACTCTCAGACACTGAAGAAAAAAATCCGCAAACTGCATAATCGTTACAAATAAAATTAATCAAAGCGTGATATGATTTATTATTCTCATAGTTCCCTGCATACATGAGAATGTTAAAGCTCAGACGGAGTTAGTTTTACCTCCAAGGCTGTGGTTGCTGAAAAAGGACTCAGAGAGGTGATGCACAGATTCAGTATGTCAAGATGAAGGATACAAGAAATCCCATATTTATGAAAACATAAATCAGCATGAGAAAAACACGAACACTTTCTTTTCCATTTTCTTTCTCGTATTTCTTTATGTAGAAGCTGTGAAGTTGCCAGGGTTATTGATATCAATCACAAAACAGTGATAACAAAACGCTGCTACACAATAGATGCAGACTGATAAAGAAAGAAAAAGTTCAACTGCATGAATATGACAGATAGATTGCAGCTTTTCTGCAAACAAGAATCAAATTTACATGAAAGATCAAGATGTTGATGTAAACGTCGGATTTAATTTAATAGGCATAGGCGAAACCAACAACCAAGTGAAAAGGCTCGACCCCGAAAACAACGAAGACCGTTGGAAGTAGCTTAAGAAATTAATGCTATTCAAGACCCATATATATTTACCTATTGGATGACTTTGAACATTGACTCATTTAACCCTTTTATTGGTCCAACTAAAGCATAACCTATCCTATTTATGTGTTGTCTTTGCTCTATCCGTTTTGTGTGTGATTTGTGTATGAAAAGAGAGGAAAAATGTGTGCTTTGAGAGAGAGAAATCAGCAGCCTGCTTTGGTGAAAGCGTGTGGCTTCTCCTTTGATTTTGGTTTCTTCTTTTGCCTTGTTTCGTTGTTTTTCTTTTTACCTTTGTGGCTACAAATCATCACTGTTATCTTGTCCTTTGTGGGTGAGATTGAAAAACAACATAGGTGAATATATTGGTTGTGATTGGAGCCGTTTGGATTGGTCATTAGGTTGTTTGGTAGGGAAAGATAACGTGAAATTGAGCCTGAAAAACACCATTTAGAAGATCTTTGGAGCGAGCTTCCACGACACAAGAAACATATGGTATTTAAAATACAATCAAATCTTAAAAAATGAGCAAGAACCTTGCAGCACGCAACCTTGGTATGAAAGATGAAAGAATACTTTACCATTTACATTTGAACTTTTGTATTCATTAAAGGGAACTTCAAAGACTATGACGACTATTAGTTTCTAACAACTTTCAGCATATAGCATACATTTAAGTAGAAAAGGCGGCAGTTGCGACCTTGTGGGAGAGGTTGAACTTCTGTCCAACCAAGTAGTAGAGGACCAACCACTGGAAGGTGAGAGGGACTCAATAATATGAAGTGGATCTCAAGTAGGGAAGGTGCTAAGTACCAAGAATGGGGTGAAAATCCAGTTATTGGGATTAACAGGAATAAAACTCAGTGCGACTTCATCGTTCCCTCAAAAGCCAATATTATGAGCACGAACATTTATTTATCAGGCAACGGTTTCCAAAGCATTTCTCATATTATTTCTTACAACTTGCTTTTATAGACACCATTCAACAATTATAATGTATAGGATTTAGGCTTGATTTGGTATTTGCAGTGCTTTTAAAAGAATCCACTTCTGCTGTGTCAAAAATAAATAAATAAATAATTCAATCATGGAAACTATTAAGGGAATAAAAAATGAAAACATAAACTAACTTATAGAGGATTGGGTTACTCCTCTTAATAAGGTTGATCTTTTAAAATTGATCCTAAATCTTAACATGGTATCAGAGCCCATTAAGTTCCAACGAATAATTTGATCCGATTAAGACTCAAAAAATTGAGCACAAGAATTTCAAGATTAATTTGATCAAATAAACCACCATCTTGAGGGGGCATGTTAAGGGATAAATACTCATATTAAATAAAAGACGAAAACATAAACAAACTTATAAAAGATTGTGTTACTCCTCTTAATAAGATTAACCTTTTAAAATAGAACCCAAAAACTTAACAGAAACAATCAATTAAGTGTTCGATAAACTTTTGTTAAAAATTTCTAAATTTTTCAAAATCATCATTTTAGAGCTTAACAAATAAAAGTAATTTATTGTTATTGTTATACGTTATGTATCCCACCTGTGGAGTACGTTCGTAACAATGAAACTCAAATGAGTTGAGGGGGCTCACATAAGCGATGTAACATGTGGTTTAATTCGATGCAATTCTTCCAGAGCTTGACATGCCACAATCCTTTTGAAAGACAGGGATGGAATTTTCTCTCGCTTTTGGCATAGCGGGCCCAGTGGGAAGCTCGCACGATTGGAGCAAAAACTCCAAAACTACTTTCTAGGTAAACTTTCAAACCCCTTTACTTTATAGTAAAGGGCACAATGAACTGTATTTGTGAAAAGATTGGAAGATCTAGCTAAAGAAGGTGATAGTCTTGTAGGTTCGTTCCCATGGTCCGATCCTATCCAATAAAATGCGGCGTGTTCAAATTCTGATCGCTTTTACGCAAGAAAGAGGGACTGCCCTCTAAGCGTAAGTATTCATCAATGACTAATAGCGTACCATCACAGTGAGAGAAATGTTAAATGAACCCTATTTAGGGAGTGCAATAGAGAACTTTAGATCCGATGCGAACAATCAGTCAAAGGAGCTGAGCTTAGAGCCATAAATTTCTATTAGAAGTAAAGCGCAAGTTAGGGAGAGTGCAGGGACTCTACATTCCCTCGAGCCTCCAGAAAGGTAGTACCCTCTGTCAGTACAGATTAGTCCTTGACATAACACAGGCAGATAGCGGATCCAAAGGCTCTACTATTTTGTATTATTATTTTTATTAGTAATACTGAAAATTTTATTTTTTTGTTTTTATCACAATATGTAATAATATCAAATATTTTTCTAAAACAATAAATTCAACTAAATTTAAAATTGAAAAATAAAATTATAGTCCATACAATTGAGAAACATTAAAATAATCTTAATTTACCTTTAATGCATTGGACATGCAACAATTTGGTTTCTCAATTTATTTTTGAAATATTAATAAATTTAGGATATAAATTATTCAAACCAGTTAATTAGGATTAAATTTGAGATTATAATTATGGAAAACTATTGTCACGGGACTAATCTTCACTTTTAAGCAGACTTGACACAAACCTTTAATTTGTGGCACTCACGGTACTAAACCTTTTAAAAACTCTCACCCAAAGTCCAAATGGATGCTTTCTATTAGTTTGACCGTTAGTTGATTAGAAAATTGACACTGACCATAATTTTGATTAATTTTAAAAATTTAAAATGATAATTTTACATTTTTTTCAATAAAAACCATAATTATAATATATTAATTATTAAATTTAAAAAAAATAAAAACAAAAACCACCCACCCTCTCCCTCTTCTCCAACCTTTTACCCCAAAACCACCAACAGTAGTAGCAGCGGTCGGAGCCATCGCGCCCATCGAACGCCGACACTACCATCGCTATCTATAAAAAGGCTTAACAATCACAACACAACAAACTCCCACTATTGAAATAGAGCAAGATATTGAACCTACTAACACACCAGATCCCACCCATTAGCTGTGATCCATGGCAAAAGAGATTGAAACACTATCGCCACAACCACTACAAGAACCCACTTACACCACCACCTATTGAAAAAGAAGAGGAGAAGGGCTGTCCGAGTTCATGTAAGGTGAGTGTGTGAAGGGCTCGCCTGAAAAGACTGGAAATTCATATTGTGCCATTCCCAATCTGCCACTGATTGCCTCAAATTAACCAATAATCAAATTAACAATGCTTAAAACCTAAATCCAAAAACCTTTTAAGGTGGTTGTGCCTGGTTTTGGGGGCATGTTCAAGGATTATGACGATTTTGAAGCATTCACTTTGGTTCTTGTAATACCACCCAATAAATCGAGCTTTCATTTGTGATTTTGAAAAGGAGCTCAAGAATGAGAGTAAGTAAATACAATGCCTCCGTACACTGCCATCATGAACATTGCCTTGGCTTCATAGTAACACAGTTAAAATTTCCTTCTTTTGAGGTGGTGGTGTCAGTGGCAATGGAAGATGGCGGTGGCGATGACTCTTGGATTTGGCTTTGGGGGTGGATGTAGAGGGAAGAAGAAGAAAACTTTTATTTCTTTAATTAATGTTTTTAAATTTAATTATTAATATATTATAATTGTATTTTTGTTGAAAAAAATATAAAATTACCATTTTAACCCTTTAAAATTATTCAAAATTATGGTCAAAGTCAATTATTCGATCAACTAACAGTTAAACTAATAGAAAACATTTATTTGGACTCTATGTGAGAGTTCTTGAAAAATTTAGTACCGTGGTTGCTACAAATTTAAAGTTTGGGTCAAGCTTGCATAAAAGTAAAATGTTCGGTATCGTAACTTCAATTTTCCTTTATAATTATAGATAATTGGAGAAGGTAAAATTAAAATCTGAAAAGCTACTCTTTTGCTACTTTTCAAAATATGCTATTAGATGTTCAAAATTCTTCTATAATCATTTTTAAAAATTTTACAAAGTATCTAAATAACTTTCAATTATTTAAGAATTAGAAGTTGAGCTCCAAAATCAATCACAAACAGAGCCTTAATATGTGGAATACTATAGACATCCATACAATATTTTGCAGCACTCTCCCTATTATGTCTAATCACAAAAAATATAAATCGTTAAAACTTTATTAGAAAAATCTTAGTGAAAGAAAAACTGAATACATTATTCTTTCAATAATAAAAAAATTGTCTCATTAAAAATCTTTCCAGGTCTCGACAAAACTTCGATGAAGAAAAAAAATATTTTTATTGTGCTTCAACATTTCAAATGACTTCACGTTCTCATACCACCGTTGAGACTTGAAACCAATTTCTTGATTTGCTGGCAAGATTTTTGTTTAGAAAAATATCAAAGTTAGAAAAAATATAAAGCAACACTTATTTTTACGTGGAAATAGTTTTATGCTTTGTAAAAACCACAACGACAACAAGATTTTTTTATTTTTTTTTCCGAACCCTAAATTTATAATTTTTCCTTCCAAAAACTCCCAAATCAAGTTCTAAAGAAGAAGAAAACTGTCATCTATTGATACTAAATAATTGATGCATCGTTGACGCAAAATCGACTCCATGTATCGGCAGACTTCTATGTAACCAAATTTCACCATTTATTTTATTACCGTAAAGGAGGGATTGCTCATTGCTTCCTTTTACTTTGGAACATGTTTGGCAACTCTCCCAACATCGTCCAGTTGGCTTATTTAACTCGATCATATTAATATTGCATAATTCAAGTTATTAATAAGTTTTCTAGACATTTCATGAAGACCATAATATTGTTGTTCGAAGTTATATTACAAATTTGAAGAGATATTTAATAAAGTGGTGGATGTACATTGATCACGATGTATTCAAGATGAGTTAGAAGTTCAAAATCTCAAGAACCATGTCTGAATAAACCTTCTGCAAGATATATAAAGACGAAGACTTGGAGTAGTATGTATCTGATGCAGGAGGATTCGAATAAGATGATGATGAATTGTCCGATAGCTCTTTGATGGCACTGAGGTACCATGAGTTGGCAACTCAAAATGGTAAGGAATCGACGATTTTTCCTAATTGAGACAGTTTTTGGACACATTTTGGTATTTTGATCGTAACTTTGGCTACGGTTATCAAAATCACGCTTATGACCCCAATTCGGAAAGCTCCTTTCAGCGCGCACGTCATGGTCACCAGCTTCGCTTAGTTTGAATCGACTTCGAGGGCAAACTTTGTTGTTTTCCCTTCTGAATCCCCAATTTTAGTTATTTTTCCCCTTTGTGTTGGTAGTATATCGTTTGCCTTTATAAAAGAGATTATGAACTCAATTTGAGCCAAATTTTTGGGATATTATTTCTTTTATTATGTACTTTATTTTGGTATGACTATTGTGATTTTGCTATTTTTGATAAAATTTCGATTAATTACGATTTTCTAGTTATATAGCTTGGCTTGTGGGATGTTTTCGATGGTGTATGAAATAATAAAGAATTCTCTTGTTTTCTCTTGATTTTTTCTCTTGTATTCTTCTCTGTGAATTATCTGCTGAAATCAGGTTACAGAATAATCGCTATTCTACCCGGCGTCAGTATTAGCATACCCACAAACTCCATTATTTATTAGTATCAATCCAAAATGTATAAAAAACCAGGAGAACATGTAGATTTGGGGCACTAGTCTCGCGGCTATTGAGTCTCATGCGATCGAATAAATGTCGAGGTACTGTGAAGAGTGGATAATGAACTCGTGCACAATCTCTCTTTTCATTGCGAATTCAAAATACTGAGGTAATAATTATTTCCTAATCTCACTCGTTGAAATCTCAAAAATGTCAAGGTTAATGAACATTTCATGATTTAGGTCAAACTGGATTGAATTCATTAATGGACATTTAAGTGAATTAAATCTTGCATGATCTCGTTCAAAAGCATGTTAATAACCCCCAAATGAAACAAACGATCTCTCTCTCTTCTCGTTTCTTGGTAAGGGAGTATTAACACAAGACGAAAGTATTTGAAAATTATCAATGAACAGAAGTTGATAAAACTTAATGATAATTATTCTAATTCTTTTGTAAACTTCAAATATTGGGTGGATCATGAAGGTTTAATTGAATTCTCAAAGTACATGCAAGTTTGAATCCTACAGCATGCTTCCAGAATTATAACAAGATTTTCTAGAGGTCACATAAAGAAAATAATGTAAGTCCACAAATTTTTTTATTTTTTTTAGAAAACTAGGTACAGCACCTAAAATTGCTGTTTCATTATTAGTCCATATTTTAGTTCAAGCAAATATTCGAAATACTGGGACAAAGATCTGCATTGTCTTTTTAATTTAAACCCTTTTCCCGATGTGAAGATTTTATATTTGAGAAAAATGTTAGATGTTTGGTTAGATTATAACAATTAGGCTAAATTAAATTATCACATCTATCCGTGCATACAGATCAAGAATAAGAAGACGACAAAGCAGTAGATAGATATTACCTCACAATAATCTGTGCATAATAGCATTGACAAGTACTCAAAATCTCACTCAGAAATTGTCTCATTCACAAAGTCAGATCCAAAGTACTAGTCGCCATTCTTGCATGCTTTCTGTGATTTTCCTTTGAGGATGAAGAAAACAAGGACAGAGATAAGCTACTATCAACTACATCATTCTTGGAACTTGTATGATTTCTCCCTTCGATTTCACATGTTGATTTTAGAGATAAATTTAGATCAAGATCCACCTCTGAAAACTTTCTTTTCAATGCGCTTGTACCTCCTTGACCTACCACTGGAGTGTTTTCACTTTGAGGGAAAGAAGTTTGAAAATGATTTGTGAGTTCATGCTTTCTATCTTGTAATTTGCTACTGAGGTTTGGGTTTGATAAGCTTATTCCAACTTGAGTTTGCCAAAGATTTTGATTTGGGAATACTCTTTCTGGTTCTTTCTGATCATTTTCAAGGGCTCTCCAGCAGGGCACTTGCTTATTCATGTGAAAATCATAACCCTGTATATATCCCTTGTTATCGCTCCTAAAAATCCTCTCAGAAGCAGATCCATACAATTTATTTATAGTACTTGATCCGTTGTGAGAAGGACCGTACACAGAATTGGCATGGTGACTCCAAATGGCATCTCCATAGCTTTTTAACAAGATAACAATGAAATTAGGGCTTGCAAAAGTTTAGAGAGGAAAAATTATCCATTTTCAATATGCAATTTTCAGTTCATACATACCGTAAACTCGAAATAGGTGTCTGACTGTAAGTTTGTAGCATAGGAAGCTGACGAAGGTTATAAATATGGCGATCTCCACCATCAAGAATAATCTGTTGCTCCGAAATAACTGCAAATTATGAAAAATTCAGTAGACTTTAGGAAGAGGTTCACTAGAAACCCTAGTTTTGGTATTATGTATGGATATTTCATACCTTGATTAGGGTCGTCTATCTTCTTGCTTCTGTACATCTGATCGGACAACAATATTAATCCAAAGATTCAGTTGCAAAATTAAAGTGAATCTGAAGTAAAAATAAAGCAGAAAATTTCTGATAATTAATTGGATTTTAATTGTCAAATTATAATGACCTGAAGATGGCTCTTGACATGAGCAATGCTAAGGCCTTTAATGTTCATCAATTGAAGAACCAACTTTGGAGTTGCTCCTACACCAATATTATGTAAATTAAAACCTATAAAGAACATTTATCGAGGGGAAATATTGGAAAATTAATAAATTAGGTTAAAAGAAATTGAAGGACTCACTGTCTTGTCCTCCTAGTCTTTCAACTGCATGAACAAAGCAAAGGTGGAGTTCCGGTGTCCATCGAAGGCGAGGCGTTTTTGATCTATTGTACTGCCTTATAGATCCAGAACTGGCCTTTTTCCCGTTCTCTTCAACAGTGCTGTTGCTCGAGCTGTTCCCATACATGGGTTTGCCTTCATTTTCAGTTTCATCTATCTCCTCTCCATCTTCAATCGGGTTTGTCGGGCTGCTTGTATTGGAATTCTCCATGGTTGATCAAACTCGTTAAACGTCTCTTGGTTAATTAATCTCTCTCATTCAGAAGAAAATTGTTCTGTGTGTAGAACGGATTTGAAGGATTCTGGTTGTCACCAAATTTGAGAAATGATATGATCTGGTCTTACTTTTAGCTTAGAGAAGAAATTAGATGAAGATTTATTTTTAACAAGATAGCAGAATAACACTTGCAGAGAAAGTTGTTAGAATTGGGAATGAAAAATCCTTGTTTTGGAATATAAATAAGACCTCTCTCTCCTCTTCGTTTACTTGTCATACATGCATAATATCCTTCATACATGTGTGTGGATGATGATACATGTACACAAGAAATCAATGGAAAAAGTGAAAATAGTTATAAAAAATAATGAGAGTAACTTGTGACACAAAAAACCTTTCTGAATTCGATTTCTTCTTGAGGATGATTGAAGCATATATATAGGTTGTGTTTGAGCCACATTATTTTAAAAAAATGTATTTTGGAATAGTAGATTGATGAAGAATGTGTGGTTAAAAAAGAAATGATATAAAGTATTATTTTATTGAAGAATGTGTAGTTGAAAATAAGTAAAAGAATGAAAATGAAAATTTTAATTTATACCAAATAGGGACATAATAAATTTAGCTAAAGAATCCATATCAAAACTCGGAAACATAACAATTGGTGATGGATAAAAATTAACTCGAATAATAAGTGATTTGAGAGACCATCTATATCATTACATATTTTAGACGAACAAACCTACTAATTCTTTGATCATTACGGGAGAATGGGTGAGTGCCATCAAAACTTGCATTGCATGTGTGTGTGTTGGGGGGTGGGGGGGGGNAATGTGTGGTTAAAAAAGAAATGATATAAAGTATTATTTTATTGAAGAATGTGTAGTTGAAAATAAGTAAAAGAATGAAAATGAAAATTTTAATTTATACCAAATAGGGACATAATAAATTTAGCTAAAGAATCCATATCAAAACTCGGAAACATAACAATTGGTGATGGATAAAAATTAACTCGAATAATAAGTGATTTGAGAGACCATCTATATCATTACATATTTTAGACGAACAAACCTACTAATTCTTTGATCATTACGGGAGAATGGGTGAGTGCCATCAAAACTTGCATTGCATGTGTGTGTGTTGGGGGGTGGGGG
>CAIGRL010098296.1:0-15591 GCA_903798325.1 Fraxinus xanthoxyloides
TTGAATCATTTTTAGAAAACAACACCAACAACAACAATAATAATAATAATAATAATAATAAATTGTAAGACGTGTCCTCGTACCCTTATCCAAAATTCGGATCCTTTTTAACCGTATCCACATATCTTAATTTTTAAAATGAGAAGGATCTGGCTCCTAGATATGTACCCATATCCGACACCCGCACCCGAGTCCGAGCAACATAGGAGCTAATTAGGACTGGCTTTACAAGAGTTAAATGTGAAGCATGCTTTCTTAAATGGTGATATGGAAGAAGTTTACATGGATGTGCCACCTGAATTTGAGGAATCCTATGGGTCTACGCAGGTTGAGAAGTCCTTGTTTGGTCTTAAACAATATCCAAGAGCTTAGTTCGAGAGGCTAACTAAGTCCATTAAATGACGAGGATATTCTCATAGTCAAGCAGATCACATTAGATATTTAGGCATTCTAATAATGGAAAGGTGGTCATTCTTATGTTTATGTAGAATATATTATCTTTATAGGAGATGGTTCTGATGAGCCAAGGAGATTAAAGTACTTGACTGAAAACCTTGAAATTAAGGATCTAGGTACTTCGAAATATTTCCTTCGAATGGAGGTGGCCAGATCAAGTAAGGGTGGTACTTCTGACACTCGAAGAAAGTAAACCTTTGATTTGCTAACTGAGACAGGTATCCTTGGGAGTAAACATGTTGATACTCCAATTGACTGTAATGATAATCTCAGAGGATCGTCGATTGGACTAGAAGTTGACACCAATGGTTGGTTGGTAAGTTGATATACTTGTCTCGTAAATGGCCAAGTACAGCCTTTGGTGTTAGTGTAGTTAGCAAGTTTATGCATTCACTTAACGGAGAGAAGAGTATCTGGATGTCGTATTTAGAATTTCACAATGTCTAAAAGACTCCTAGAGAGGACTTAATCTACAAGAAATGAAGCTCTTTGCAGATTGAGGTTTATAGTGATGCAGAATGGATTGGTGCTCCTAATGATTGTAGATCTACTAATGGGTAATGTACATTTGTTAGAGGTAACCTAGTTAATTGGAGGAGTAAGAAACCATCGATGATAGCTAGAACCGGTGCTGAAACTGAGTGCTTGCTTGGTATTGGTTTTAAATGCTTATAAGCATTAAGTCCTACAGAATGCGTGGATAACATGCGAGTAGTAAGTAATGGGTCCTAAGAAATGTATAGATAAAAAAGTATATTTGACCGGCTTAAAAAAATGGGAAAAAAAAAACGGAGCTAAGATTTGTCAAATTGAGTAGAGGTTGTAGATGCAAGAGTGTTTTGGTTGATAGGACCCTCTCAGTACTTAGACCTTCCTCTATAAATTCTTCCTATGTCCTTTTAGTATGCAATCATGCTTTGAATGCTTCGCCATAAAATAAATTGACCAAGTTTCACTTCTTTTTGAGTGCAATTGCTGAAATTTTAGGAGTGTTCGGTATTTACTTTTTAACTGTACAATTATAACCTTCCACCAGTTTGTCAGAATGGAGTGAATAAGCATCTCATTTTCTCTTTAGCTTCCACTCTCACTTTTCTAGATAAATACCATGTCGAACAACTTGATATTAAAGCTTGAGCCACAATTAGATATGTAATGCAGTAGATTAAAAGAAAATGCATTTGCTAGCATTCAAGAGATTAAAAGCAAACCGCAATGATAGGATCCAAGTGTTCTTCCTCCTCAATCACAAGAAAAAGCACTCTGGTCCATCGTCTTGCTTCAGATCCCCATGCAGCCAAGTCATCGTCATCACATGTAAAAAGAGAATCTACTGGGAAGTGACAACTGACAAAACTTTTATGGAATCCACCTATACACTTCAAAAGCTCCGCTTCATCACACTTCAACAACCATTTTTTAACTTTAGATCTCAATGAACCTAGGGACAAGAGCAAACAAATAAACTAGTTATAAAGCAACAGAAAAGGAAAAGGAGAAGGAGAAGCAGAACTAGATTCTGAAAATAGGAATTACAAAATTGAAGATAGGATGTTGTATGCATAAGAGTATGAGACCTACCACCATAATCAGTATATTCCCGAGGCAGGCTAGAAATGAAGTGAAAAAGCATCTCAAGAGGTATATCAAGGGAAGACATCACTGAATCAGCCGCAGCTAGTATCCTTTCACAGACTAAAAGCCATAATGAAGGTTAATATCTATATTTTGGCATATATATAATTCACTATAACTGCCTATGAAAGTACTTTGGAACCTTGATGCCGGTAATTATGATTGAAATGTTGTTTGCAGCACTCAAGAATAAAACGCAAAGCATCCAATAAGTCCACCTTATCATTGTGCGAAGAGTTTTCTAGTCCAGATTTTACACTGATCTTGTCAGGATAAGAGTCAAAACAAAGCTCAGCTTCATGATTGTTATGTTTCAGAAATCCACAGGCAGCCGAAGCAATGCACTCAGCAAGGCACATCAGTCCAGTTCGTCCAAAAGAATACTTTTTGGAAACAGATGACAGATTGACCAAGAATGCAATATGCTTCCTGCAATTAAACGAGGATTCAAATAGCAGAAATGCTTCTTTCAGTGTTCAAGTTTTAAACACAAAATTTGGTAAATACAGACCTGCCAAATAAATGAATCATGATTTTATTTCTCAAAGATGAAAACAGCAGAAGGTAGGAAATAATTGGCAAGGACCAATGATTTTTTGGCAAGTCAAGTAGATTTCTGATAGTGAACAATTCAGTCTTGGGATATGGTATTTTTATACAATACTGTTATAGTAAGAAGTGCGAGAGAAGACAATGTCCTCAGAAACCTATTTCCAAGTTACCACTTTTTCTTTAATGCTACCTTGTGATATGTGCGTAGAGCAAAATGTGTTTTTACTGAAAAGAGATTGTCAAGATTCCATATTTCTTTCTTAAGCTATTGGTCAAGAAGAAGTGAAAATTGTGTAAATAATGAGTGCAGATTAATAAAGAAACAACTCTGAAAGCAAAGATGCACCTGAGGCCAAGGTTTTGTGCATGCAATAAAAAATCTCTTCTTCCAAAACAAGATGGTTTCAAGAACCTTTTGCCAGAATACTATGGGGTTTTACTCATAAAATCAATTGCATGTTCATCTATTAGTCAAAATCATTTCTCATGGTTTTAAAAACAGATGATTGCCCTAGTAAATTTGAATTTGGATGAACAGGAATAAGACAAAAAATTCCATCTCCAGAATTGCCTACCGATACAATCTCTCATGTTAGCAACAGTTTTCTCATGTGGGTATTAACCCTTGTGGCGTGAGATATAGTGAAGCCTTTATTTTAACAATTGTATCCATCTTCCCTACACCAAACACGATAAGATCGTCTTCATATCTTTAAATCCCTCTATCACCCTCACCCTCAGACAAGTAGACAAGCAGTTGAAAAGAATCCTAGAAGCATAAATTCATCATGCAAAGATTAGTCTAAAAAATTGGATGATGCATTGTTGGCATACATAACAACTTTCAAAATACCTATTCGGATGTCTCACCACTGAATTTTGATATGAAAGTAGCTTGTGAAATGAAAGTGTACTTTATTCCTAATAATTTGGGATTGGCTAAGTCGGCACTTTGTTCAATTTTCACATTAAATATACACAAATCAGAGTATTCTATTTAAAGCTAGTGCATGTTTGGTAGGTAATTAAATTAAAATTTAAGTTATTATAAGTAGCGGGTCATATGGAAAGTGTGGATAATAAGTAGGTAATAGTTGTGGGTTCTACTAAATGTGTTGATAAAAAGTATATTTGATCAAAAGTGATTATAATAACCTACCAAACATGCTCTTAAATCTCCTTTGATCTGTACTTGCCAAATCGGTTGGGGGTTGGGGGGACATAAAGCAGTCAAGAATGTTATGGCATACCTCCCATCCATATAGCTGGTGTATTGGGATAGAAATTTGGCTGCCGCTTCTACTGCCCACGAGGAATAGACTCCTTTGACACCTGTAATATAAAAACATTTAAAACGTATGCCTAAACAAGCATACTAGAATACGGAGTTGGATATCTAATGGCTAGGACTACCAATAAAAATGCAATTTTTTACTAGGCTTTAACTTTATTTCAGTAAGTCGAAGTTTCGTCAAGTAGAATTAACAAACCAAAATCTTTGTGGTGCACAGGATCATTCAACCCTTTAATAAATGGACCAAGTATGAAATCTTCAGGCACTGAATTTATAGAGCTTCCGTAGTCCCCCCACTCAAGAGCCAAGAATGACTGCATGATGATGCACCTTACTGCATAACACAATAAAGTAAAAATCATGCTACAAGAAGAAGAATGAGAATAATCTATGAGCATTTTTGGCTATTTTTACTCAACACCTTTGGTTAAGTTACTTTTACTTATGTTTAAGTCAAAAAAGTCACTTATTTTGAAAGTAACTCCCATGTTTCTCTCAAAAGTAAGCAATTTTAAACAATAAAATAAAATTATTCTAAATCAATCTTATTATGTAATCTTTTTTGCTTAGCCAATCTTGCTCTATGCCAATGCATATACAAGACACACAATGTGATTTAGGATATAAGTAATGTCACTTCGTTTACAGAACAGATTTCCTGCACCTTGAGGGTTATCGTGACAGAAGCCACGTTCCAACAAGACTGCTAACCACTCAAAAATCTCCTCGACAGTCTCCATCTGATTTAGATGGATCCCTCCATCACAAGAGTTTATTGTATTGCCCAATGAAAATGGAGGACTGAGCAACAGGGTAATCTGACAAAAAAGAAAAGTATTTGAAAATAAAAATATCTTCATTCCAGTAATACAAGTTTTCTAGACCTGGCAATAACAAAAATTAAGCCCTTATTTGGTACACATTAAAATTTTCATTTTCATTCTTCTACTCATTTTCACCCACACATTCTTCAATAAAATAATATTTTTCATCACATCAGTAACTTTTCCTTCTTTTTCAATCACATTCTCCATCAATCTACTATTCTAGAATACATTCTTCCAAAATAATGTGGCTCAAACACACCCTAAACTAGACATTAAACTGTGAGGAAATATTCCAGTAGAACATAGAGAAGATTTTGGATAAATTAATTTGAGGTGCCTAGCACATTANCAGTCGGTTTAATATGAGCTTAGACTAAGCCCATGTTTGAGACACATTAAAATTTTCATTCTCATTCTTCTACTCATTTTCAACCACACATTCTTCAATAAAATAATATTTTTCATCACATCAGTAACTTTTCCTTCTTTTTCAATCACATTCTCCATCAATCTACTATTCTAGAATACATTCTTCCAAAATAATGTGGCTCAAACACACCCTAAACTAGACATTAAACTGTGAGGAAATATTCCAGTAGAACATAGAGAAGATTTTGGATAAATTAATTTGAGGTGCCTAGCACATTAAAAAGTGGAATAAATGCAACTCTACAATGAAATTATGCCATCGTATACTGATGACAGGGTCAAGTGAAATGAACACCCGATGTAGGGGTGGGAAAAAGTACCGGACTGAACCGGCCTCTAGTCCTATCATCTTCCAACCAGTTATGGGTAGTAAAACCAAAATCTCAGTTCTAACACCCAGAACCAAAAAACCAATCTAAATTGATTACTTTATATATAATTATATATAGTGGCTGGATTAAAGTTCAGTACTACAATTGGAAATTGGAATTTTAAATCTTTAATCTAGTAGTTGATAGAAAATGTTTAGTTCATTTTTTAATACATTCATGCTTATATTGGATGAATAACATCAGTTAGTTGGGTACCCATGGTCTTCAATATGTGTAGTGATCAGATGCTTTAATTCATTTGAGATAGGTTTTTTTCTTCGTTCTTGGCAAGTAAAATGAGAATGTTTTCTTACCTTATGATTCTTTTTACATATAACTTTTTAAGTAAGTTTGGAAAATTACGAGTATATTGAGCAAAGAAAGATCCTTTCCTGTTCTTCTACCATTTTTTATTTTTTTTTTTTTTTTTTGACTTTTTAATCTCTATACAGCAATTTAGCAATTAAAGAAGTTGTTTTAGCAGCTCAATCTAAAAATTCCTACTATCCCTTCTCATTTACTATGTTCAACAATTATAGCTCTTGTTGCATGAAGAAGTTCTGATGTAAATTGTTGCAATTAGTTAAACTTGAGAAAAGAAAATGATTTGCATTAACATAAACCGTTTTAACGAAGAGATTATTGAGAATTCATATACTTACTAAAATATTACAGTTTAAGGAATCTTACAGTTAAACACCATTTGCATTGGTTAGTGAGTTTTTAGAAATTTCAATGAAAGAACCAAACCAGACCAAAGCAGAACCGGTTGCTTCATTTCCGGTTCAGTTCCATAATTAGAGATGGACCCAATAGTTCCATTTATAAGATACCATCAATAATTGGTTCGATTCAGTTCGGTTCTCTTTGGAATAAGATCAAACCGAACCGTGCCCACCCCTAAACAGAAGTGACTTGAAGGGATGACTAGAGGTGTGGCTTCATGAAGAAATTATCCAGCTGCAAATAACTGGAATAAGAAATTATTGGCTTCAGTTGTATAGAAACAGCTAGTTAATAAGCATCCTCAAATTTAGGTGTAAAGCACATAATTCTGGGATGCCCATAAAATATACATGAAATAAGATATCAATCAAAAGCAATTCACGCATCCCGAGCATCCACTCCAGAAGCATCATTTTGCATAAGTCCGATGAAAATTTTCAAATGATCTCTTAATCATACAATTATCAGAACCTGTTTAAACTAGAAGGAATTATAATGCTAGTTGCTTTTATATGTCCACATTCAAGAGAAATGAAGGAACAATTCCCGAGTTACAAATTCATTAACTACATGTGTATGCTCATGACAGCAAACCTGGTGATTCCATGCTGCTTCAACTAAATGAGTACCATATTCTTCAAGCATTTGATAGAGAAAAACAAATGCCTCCCACCTCTGCCAACCTGTGAAACTGGATTCAGTGGAATTGCATATTCTTCCGACACCCAATGACTTGGCTTCCTTGTCAGCCCACCGTCCCCTTTTGCTCATGCTGTGAGAAATTGAACTTCTATCATCTGATACATTTTCTGGAACCCCAGAGTAGTTTTGTCCTTGAACGCTCAAGTTCAATGTTGTTTTCAAGATATGCAATGACTGCTTCCTCACTAAACTCTCCTTATCGAGCTTTTAGAAAATCAAACACATTGAGTAAAAATAATGAAAAACAATATATATGAATTATGCTTGATAATATAATTAAAGCACAATAAGCAAATAAAAGATTTTACCAAGCCTCTCTTTATTTCAACCCAAAATTCCCGATTATCTCTCAAATCAAATGTTTCTTCTCTGTCATCCCCATTGACGCCTTTGTGTCCATCAGTCAAAGGAGAAAAGGATAAATATAGAGAAAGTATATCATATGCATCGCGTCTCTCCAATGGCCCTAAAGAAAACAGTACCTTGCAGCATTTCCAGACTTTAACAAAAAGATGCTCCCTGTAAAACCAATAAAAATCAGCTTAGAAAACTGAGTGTTGAAATATACCTTGATAGTTACTGGGTAGCATTAGGTCAAGGTGGTTCTGTTATATCAAGCAATGGCGTCATACCTGGTTAGTGTGTGATTTTTCCCATGAAATGATACTTCAAAAGCTCGATTATATTCAAATGCTTTAAATATAAATGGTAGGAGAAATCTAATTGCAGAAGACCGATGCTCCGTACTTTGTGAAAGCATTTGAAGTGTCATATTAGAAAGGTCAGAAAGCATATTTCCAGCGAATATTTTTTCGCGGGACCCATTTGCCAAAATTCCACCAGATTCACTTCCGGATGTATGTTTGCTTTGTAGAGCAGCATTTAATAATAAGGATAAAATATGACAAGATAGAGGCAATGGGAAATTGTAAGACTGAGATACTACAGAATCATTATTCAGGTTCACATCAGTCAGCTTGTCATGGGAAGAATGGAAGGGCTCTGGTGTATTTAGTTGGGTATAAAAACCTTGAACAATTGAGCTTGAACTCCAGTCATAAATTGCCAATTCATCACTCTGAAGCATTCCCATTGACAGACCGATCGATCTTAACAGAAGAGGCACCATGATTGCTTCAACAACGTCCCAACTGCTTGTGTCAGTTACAACATCAAGGAACAAACTTGCAGTCTAAACTTAAAAACACGATGGAAAGAAAACAATGAGTTAAGAGGTCAATGATTGCCCCATATGAGCTCACACAAAAGGAAATTTGTAGCATAATAGATGCGTGTCGTGAAACCCAAATATTTCAATATACCTCATCAAGTATTTCTCGATCATATGCATGTATTAACTCCATCAACGGAATTAAAATTCTCCATATAAACAATTGCACAGAATTGTTATTCGATCCTGCACGAAAAAATAAGTGAATAACCAACCAAGCAGCAGCATTAAGCCGTTATATTTATTTTTAACTAACATAACACACAAATAGTTGTGCTTAATTCAGAAAAGAGATGCATCTTTGGAAACCATCTCATTAGTAAATGTCTTGAGATTCTGAGAAATAAGTCTTACTACAGAACCAAGTAATATAAATATCAACAAGGTAACTATATTTACCACACTAACTACAACACTCGAGTAATCTTGAATGAAGAAATTTGAAGAAGATGAAACAATTCCCGAATGGTACAAAGATAAAAATGAAATAGAAAAATGCTGACAATTTACATTGATAGTGTACAACTAAGAAGCACCGACACGGACACGAGTATCCAACTCGATACATGTAGACACGTCGACACTTGATTTTTTAAAAATGGTTCGACACGATAAGTCGTCGACACGTTGATTAAAATATTATTAGTTTTTATTTTTTTAATTTAATAGTCTAAATTAAATATATTTTTTTATACTTATTGCATCATAACTTTGACTTCCTTTGTAAGTTTATTTTTTATTGAGGATAAAATGGTAAATAAAATGATAAAAAAATTGAACAACGCAAAAATTAGCTTTTTGCTATGTTGAATGGTAAAGTTGTAAAAAAAAAAATTCTAACTACCTACTAGAAAAAGATAATTTACATAGCATTTAATGTTTGGTCAATTGGGCCAAAAAATTTGAATTAAAAATTAGGTTTAGCCTTTTAGATCAGCCATCACTTCTTCTATCCCAACACCCTTCTCCGGGGGGAGAATTACAATGAAGGTCATTGGGATCCTACTATGTCCCTTCCAATATCACAAGATCTTTTACCCATGAATTCTGCTCTCATAGCACCAGAAAACGTCAGTATCCATCCGCTACTAGAAAACTCGACTCCAAGTCCAATCCCTATCCCTAGTCCTATTCTGAATCATGATCGAGGGGGAGGACCAGTTTCTCAAAGACCATTTCAAGTTTACTCTCGAAGGCCAAAAGCTCCTTAGCAAAACCCATCATGAACCGAGAACCGGACTCTGGTGTAAGCAGTGACTTGGACTTGCTGATTGCCATAAGGAAAGGGGTAAGAACATGCACAGAACATCCTATCTCCAATTTTCTAACATGCAAAAAGTTATCTTCTGGATTTAAAGCCTTTACAGCGTAGATTGATAGTGGGGAAATTCCCAAAGACATCCACAAGGCTTTAAAAGATCCAAAGTGGGAGAAAGTCGCGCAAGAGGTGATGAGAGCATTGCATGATAATGGAACTTGGGGAGTACTTGACCTACCAGAGGATAAGAAAGTAGTTGAAAGCAAATGGGTTTTTACAGTGAAATATAAGGAAGATAGAGAGGTATAAGGCTCGATTGGTGGCACAGGGCTTCACACAAACATATGGGATTGATTATGAAGAAACTTTTGCTCCCATAGCCAAACTCAACTCCATCCAGGTTCTCTTATCTCTTGCAGCCAATCTAGACTGGGACTACACCAACTCGATGTAAATAATGCTTTTCTAAATGACAATCTTGACGAAGAAGTGTACATGAAGATTCCACCTGGATTTGAGTTGAAACAATCCCCACGTGCATGGTTCACCAGGTTTAGCTCAACTCTCACTCGACTGGGGTATAATCAAGGGATGATCACATTGTCTTCATTAAGATGGGAATAGTTGGAAAAAGAGTCATTCTTATTGTGTACGTGGATGATATCATACTTTCAGGTGATGATAAGGTTGAGATTCACAAGCTCAAGAATCAATTGAAGGAAGAATTCGAAGTTAAAGATCTAGAACCCCTGAAATATTTCCTTGGTATAGAAGTTGCTACAAGTAAGGAGGGTATTTTCATTTCTCAGAGAAAATAAACTCTTGACCTGCTATTAGAAATTCGAAAATTGGGGTGCAAACCATTAGGAACTCCACTCGAGAAGAATTGGAAGAGCAAGATTAAAGATGATGAGCTCTCGGTGGATGTAGGAAGACGCCAACCCCTGGTTGGTAGATTGGTTTATTTGTCTCTCACACGGCCTGACATTGCATATGATGTGAGTGTGGTGGGCCAGTATATGCATTCACCTACTCAAAGACATTTAGAGGCTGTAAATCACATTTTGAGGTATCTCAAAGGAACTCCATGAAGAGGACTGTTGTTTCTGAAAAGTGAACATGAAGAGGATTGATGTTTCTGAAAAGTGAGAACAAAAATATAGAAGGATATGTTGATGCAGACTGGGCTGGAAGTGAAAATTGTAAGTCAACTTCAGGATATTGCACCAAACTGTGGGGTAACTTGGTTACGTAAAGGAGTAAGAAACAGACGGTTGTGACAAGTAGTGCTGAAACAAAACTTCGAGCAATTGCACAAGGAATTTGTGAGGTAATATGGTTGGAAATGTCAATGCAGGACTTGCAAATCAAAGTTTGCTCTTCCAATAAGTTGCATAGTGACAGCAAATCTGCCATGAGCATTGTAAACAGTCCAGTCCAACATGATCAAATGAAACATGTCAGACTTGATCGAAGCTTTATCAAGAACGAAATCGAAGGAGGTATCAACTTGTGCTACATCTCTACTCATGCACAAGAAGCAGATATTTTGACCAAAGGTCCAAAAGTCTACCGAAGCCAATCCATGAAAGTCTTCTCCACAAGCTTGGAATGCGAAATATCTACTCCTAAACTTGAGAGGGGGCGTTGGAAATTGTAAATATTCAGTTGTATTTTTTTCCTCTATTAGTTGACTTAGTCAAAATAGGAAAGTATAAATTAGGGAGACATTGTATGATTGGTTTGCTTAATTAAGGGATTCTCTGTATCTTACTTTCCTTTTGGTTGCCGTCTCTCAGTGTATATATTCTCACAAGTTAATGAGAAATCTTAAGCAAGAATTATTCATTTCTTTGTATTCTTGTTTCACTCAGCACTCTGAATCTGTTTCCTGTACAATGTTTAAAAATGTTTAATCTGATAACAAGGCATTTTTTAACATTTGTGATGCGAGGGCAAAGCCTTGAGATGTGTTGCGGCTTACGCCTGATAACAAAAAATAAACTATAATAATTTATCCTGAAAATCCACAATAAAACAATCTAACAAAAATAATAAATAGAACCAGTAATCAAACATAAAACAGAGCAGTAAAATAGCAAACAGTTATCGTCAAAATACTAATCACATAACCAAATTTGGACTTGCTAATAGAACTAAAAGAAGCCACAAGTTTTCCAATTACCACTACTAATAGGACGTTAAAGAAGAAAAACAAGTGGAAAAAAAGGAGTAAAGTTTTGTGTGTATGTATCTCGCCAACAATCATATGGTGCTGAAAAGTTGCTTCTTCACTTAACAGGGGTTTATAGCTTTTCTGTTGTAGGAAGCTAAGGAAAGCTTGCTTGCTTTACTTGCTCTCTTCTCTTCTCTCCGATTCTTTTCTTCTAAATTTCAGTGTTGGTTTGTGTTTAAGATAGCCCAAAGTACCCTTAAAACATTATAGGCATAAAACACTAACCCAAAAGGCTGAGGTCTATAATATATACTGGAAAGAGCAGGGCAAACAAGTTCACACCTTATCCATCACGAGGCCTGTGTCTTGAGGAATGCACTTAAAGAAAATCTGGCAAGCCTCAAGGCACAAGCCTCAGATGCTTTTTAATACAATGCTTCTAATCACCACCTTCTCATAGGTGGAAATAGCTTTTGGGCAGCTTTGAGGAAGTTTTTGAGGTGCCAGTAAGGTTTGAGGGAGGCTGCAATGGGTGGAATTTGTAGTAAGAGAGGCTGAAATGTTGGGAAATAAGGAAGTGGGATGTTGCAAAATGTGACAGATGGAACTGGAATAGAAAGATTGTGGAGGGTAAGCGAAAGTCGGAGAAACTTGTTCTAGAGTCGATGTGAAGAATGCCAACTAATTGGTCCAGTCTAAGCATTTACATTATTGCATTTCATGTAACGACATGTTTTTATGAAGAGAGCAAAAGTATTGTGGTGCGAAAATTAACCCCAAATATAATCAGGAAGCTGCCATATAGAGATGTTTACATGATGTGTCACTTCCAAGTTAATTTGGAGGTTCTCATACATCCAATTTTCAGGTAAAATCAGCATAGATGAAAGCATTTGTTTTGTAAGTAAATTTAGAGAGAACGGGAGTAGAATAATAGGAAAATCGACCAGCTGTAGAAGTTGAAAGAATAAACTCACCAAACTTTTTAAGAAGGTGACAGAGAGCAGCCACATATGACCCTATATGGTTATGCTGCTCAGAATTCAACTTTTCAGTTTCCTCAGTAATTTCCTACCAACAAAGAAATCCAAGAATAAATATTACTCGAAAGACACTCAACGCTTGTCACTCTGAACCACATCAAAAAATATTTGTCACTTCCAAATAACTGAACTATTTGTAAATAGATTTATCTACAGTCTCTTTATCTAAGAATACTCAAGAATAAAACAAAAACCGTTTCGGGCAGTTGATACTTGACAATACATTGCCATATAATCCACAGCAATCAAACACAAATGGAATGAAACAAGAAAATTATTGATGGTGATGTATTATTTTTTTCTTCCCTAGAAAGAAATAATGAATTGTTGAAAGAACTACTTGTACCTTGGTGAGATTAGGAAATTCATTGAGAAGAGAAGAGAAGAGTGAAGATGGAGCTGAGCCATTCGAAGCCAGTACACAGTCTAGCGTTGCCGGGACAGCGGCCGGAGGAAGCCGCCGGAAACTGCTCCAGAGGGAAGTGGCTATGGGTTCCATGGAATTTAACTCAGAGGGGGCGAAGCGAAAAATAGAAGGGGTTCTTTGGCGGGTTTTAGCATTTACGACTTCAACCCTAAGGCCAGATGCGGATTTTCATTTTCTTTTTTGGGGGGCCGCTGAAAAAATTTCCTTTTTGAAAAATAAGTTACTGTGTTATAAAATCGAAGGAAAAAGGAAAAGAAATGAAAAATGAAAAATGCTAGTACTCGTAGAGATGTCCATAATGGACATCCGACACGCTCCCATTGGTGCCGAGAGAAAAAGGAAAAGAAATGAAAAATGCTAGTACCCATAGAGGTGTCCATAACCAATGGGAGCGTGACTGACGTTATGAACACCTCTATGGGTTGCACCAATGGGAGCGTGCCGGGGTATAATCATGTACCCATAGCACAATTCGAGAAAAATATAGATCAATTGATCAAACAAACATGAAGTGAGTTCCAAATTAATGATAATAACGAAATTAATTCCGTGAATTAAAGATAAACACTTTCATTTCAATTATCACAAAGATTGGCTCAAAAATTGGATTGAATAGGGCTCAAATCAATAACCCAACAACACACACAATAGCTCCACAAAAAGAAACCAAGATTCACACTTAAAACCACAAAGGAATTCGCCCACAAATCACATAGAAAACAGTTGCCAATGAGGTAATTGGAGCAACAACGAAGCCGAGAAAGATCGAGCGCTTGCACAGGCACCTGCCAGATGCCGACAGAGGTCATGTGAAGGTCACACAAAGGGGCCGTGCATGAGGAAGCAGCCGAAAGTCTCACCAAAAATGGAGATATTCGACGAAACTGTGTGTATGTACAATACACTTTAGCTCGGGTATATGGGTTGGGCCTTAAATGCAATACACAGTCCAACTTCTTTTATAGGTTATCAATTGTGTGTTATTGGAACGACCATTTTAAATAGCTCAATAATAGGTTCCAAGTGAACCATACGATTTTAATCTGATCCAACGAATCGTAATCGCCCCGATTTATTTGGTATCAAAATACTAATAAGCATCCACCATGATGCTAAATACACCTGTAGAAGAGAAGAACTAGCGTAGCAGTCGCACAACATGATCTCGAATAAAATTGAAACATTACATGCCTTACTTTACTATGAGAACACCTTAATACCCATATGTGCAAGGTTATAATCTAAATGCCCTTTCTCAAGTTTTATCAAACTTTGAGACATTACGTCTCTAATAAAATACAGCCAACATCAATATTTTTAGTGCATTCATAAAACACAGGTTTTTTACACTGTTGAATAACAGATTGACTATATTAGAGTATACTATCACGTTATCACTTAAAACATCCCGTTCATTAAGTAAACCTCTAAACCACAATTTCTTTAATAGCTTATGTGACAGTAATATACTCAAGTTCAACGGTAGATAAAGCAACTATATGTTGAAGTTGAGATTTCTAACTCACACAAGAGTCATGCAAAGTAAACACATAAGAGGAAGTAGATTTCCTATTGTAATACACCAATCCATTTTTATCATTGGAAAAAGAAAAAAGATATGTCTATATCTGCCCAAATTATTTTATTAGTCCAGGTTTACTTGAAATGTGAATTTTCCCATTGTCAATTGTTAACTTTTTATTTATATTTATATAGATAGATATAGATGGACGGATGGATATATGTATAGTT
Organism: Fraxinus xanthoxyloides; assembly: GCA_903798325.1. Classification (NCBI taxonomy): domain Eukaryota; kingdom Viridiplantae; phylum Streptophyta; class Magnoliopsida; order Lamiales; family Oleaceae; genus Fraxinus; species Fraxinus xanthoxyloides. The sequence continues at coordinate 14,880 of CAIGRL010098296.1, forward strand.
ATAAGTACAAATTTGTTAATATTTTAACACGTTTCTATCTTTGAGTTTATCTTTCTCTCACTAAAATTAACTACCTGTAAAAAACTTCCAAATACCCACTTGCCATTCCATTTACCCACTTGCTATTGTCAGAAAAGTTATATCGATGGTAGAAAGCTTTTGAAATTTCAAGTAGGTAATAAAGACTTTTTTAAGTAGCATCGATGAATGGTGTATTGAGATTTGGTAAGAAGAAAAAGTTAAGACCACGGTTTATTGGACCTTTCGAAATTCTTGAAATGATTGGTAGTGTAGTTTATCGACTTACCTTATCACCTAAACTAGTAGCAGTGCATAATATGTTCCATGTTTCCATATTCAGAAAATATATGCATGATCCTAATCACGTGGACATTGGAAGTGCAAAAAGACTTTTCATATGAAGAAGCCCCCACGACGATTTTGGATAGAAAAGTTTGCAAGTTGAGGAATCGAGAGGTCCCCTTAGTTAAAGTTCAATTGCAAAACCATGGGATCGAGGAGTCAACTTGGGAAAGAAAAGAGGAGCTCGAGGCCATGTACCTGACACTCTTTGACAGCTAAGGTAATTTTTCAAAGGACGGAAATTTTTTTAAGTGGGGAAAGTTGTAATATCCCATTCCTTTTCACTGTTATGCCCTTATTTGACATCCATTTTGGAGGAAAAATTGATTTAGAATAGTGATTGATGGAA
>CAIGRL010098317.1:0-10972 GCA_903798325.1 Fraxinus xanthoxyloides
TGGCAGTGGATCCTTTGGAGTGGCATTCTGCCCGAGAGATAAAATAGAACTTCAATTGACATAGACTGTAACAACATTCCAAACGTGAATTCTCATTGACGTGTACTTCAATTAAAAAATTTCAATACTTCAGATAAGGAATTTGGGTCACTCACAAGTTCTAACACAGAAGGCAGAAATTTATCTTTTCAAAAGCACCCTTTAGTCATATATGATCGCAATCTTGAGGAAGACTTTTCCGATTTCCTAAATCTATGCCGAAATATTGTGGCTTCTTGTAGTCAACAAATGAAGGAATATTCTCCTACTTGTGGAAAAATTGATCCTGTAGCGGGTTACTATAGTTCAACCCCCATGCAAAGAAATTACCACATATTATCTATAGTGAAACGAGTTAAAAAGATCTAGATGAAGTCTATATAGCTTCGTAGTCAACAACTTTAGCTTATTTAACTTTGCTCAAAAATTATTTACGGACAACTTATGTGCAAAATACTATATTTTCATCTGAATGTTGATATCTTTTAAGGTAACATGTAATCAAGATGTTACTAGTTGTTATATTGTTTTGCTTCTTTTAACAATTACTCATTACAAAGGCTATCAAATGTTATAGATACTCCAGCCATTTAATACTGCGTCATATTTCTCACTCTCCAAGCCATAAAAACACCAGCAACAATGAAATTGGAAAATTTCTTTCTCCGACAATCCACAAGTTGAAGAAAGAATCCCTAAACAAAGGAGTTGAGTTTGGGAAAGGGACCTACCATAAGGCAGGATGTCTTTTTCTTTTTCTTAGCCTTCTACCAAGTAATCGTAGCAGCTCCACTGCAAAAGGTTGTTCAGGTATCTCTGTCTTCACACCATATAGGACTCTAGAACCTCTACCATAGTTTTACTTCCTTTTAACATCATCTTGAACCGATCCTGGTTTGTGTGGCAATGGATCCTTTGGAGTGGCGTTCTGCCCAGGAGATAAAATAGAACTTCAATTGACATAGACTATAACAGCATTCCAAACCTGAATTCTCATTGACGTGTACTTCAATTAGAATTTTTCAATACTTCAAAAAAGGAATTTGGGTCACTTCCAAGTTCTAACACAGAGGGTAGAAATTCATCTTTTCAAAAGCACCCTTCAGTAATATACGATCGCAATCTTGAGGAAGACTTTTTCGATTTCCTAAATCTATGGCGAAATATTGTGGCTTCTTGTAGTCAACAAATGAAGGAATATTCTTTTACTTGTGGAAAAATTGATCCTGTCGAGGGTTACTATAGTTCAACCACCATGCAAAGAAATTATAACTTATTTAAATTTGAAACGAACATCATCTATAGTGAAGCTAGTTTAAAAAAGTCTAGATAAAATCTATATGGCTTTGTAGTCAACAATTATAACTTCATTAACTTCTCTAAAAATAATTTTACGGACAACTTATGTGCAATGCATGTGCAATATACTATATTTTCAATTGAATGTTGATACCTTGTAAAAGTGTCATGTAATCAAGATATTACTAATTATTAAATAGTTTAGCTTCATTTAACAATTACTACTTTGTAAATAGCTACTGCTATTAAATTATACATTACAAAGGCTATCAAATGTTATAGATACTCAAGTTGGAAAATTATGTAATTTGTCTCGTTGGCCGACATATGTAATTAATTGTGTATAAAGGCTATCTTAAAGTTAAGCCCATAATTAATGTGATCTAATAAAGAATTAAGTAATTGGACTTTGGGCATCTAAAAAAAGTGTGGGCTGGATATATGTCTAGAGACCGGATCTATTAAGGTTTGTATTTGATGATGGGTAGAATACATATGGAACAATATATAGGGTTATGGTCCCTAATTCATATTCAATTCTCGTTCTTTGTGCCTTCCCCTCAACATAAGAATTAATAGACGGCATATTGAAGAAAAAGATCCAAAACCCACTATCACGAATCAACAATTATAATCAAGAATCAAGAAGAAGGATTGCAGAAATTAAATTGATGAACAAAAAATAAAAATTGAAAGAACAAAATTCAAGCTTCTAGATTCATTATTCAATATTCAAATCAATGGATCAAGGTATGTTCCACATTAATTTACTTTTCTTGGTGATTTGACATGAAGATCTTGGTGATTATGTAAAGTTTATAAAGTTTAATTTTCATGAAAAATTCAACAAGTGACATCATAACCAATTCCATGTTAACACATTGAGATTTAAGAAATAATTTTAGGGCTGAAATTTATGCTTTGGATTACTTAATTCTGGGATGTGAATTTCAAACCCTAGATATTTAAATTTTTGGTGTTTTCAAATTTGACAATTTTTAGGACTTAATTGTTGAATTTGAATATAGTTATATTGATTGCAAAAAATTAACAAGTTGTATGGATCAAGAGAGACAGACATTGGTGTGGTGATTAATTAAGGGATGATTAAAAAATCATTATTAGCACTGCAATGCCCGTTTCCTAGTGCTGCAGCGCCGACATTCTGTTCTTTCAATTATTATTTTTTTTGTTTTAAGTTCAAAACAAAATAAAAAGAAAATTAAAATGAAAATAATTAGGAATTAACAATTAAATTCAAATCTTTTTATTAAAATATTTTTTTTTTGGATTACTAATTTTCCTAAATAAATTAATTGAAGCAACATGTTACCAAAGTGACATTTCTTGTCTAGATTAATTTATTAGGAAGGTAATGTGTTTATAACTCAGACTAATATTTATTGGTTTAAAGGAAGGTAAATATTTGGCCGAATTACATGCACACATGTGGTAATAAATATGTGACAATTATAGGGTTTTGTTTTATGAGAATAATAAATCGGTCTAAAGGTAGGTTTATTGTTTGATATAGTTTATTGTCAATATTTGATTAATATACCAAGAGTACCATTTACAAATTGGTGTTTCTGTCCAAAGACTAAATATCAATGTTGTTCTTAGTATCTTGTTATGGGATTTCCCATTATTTGAATTAATTAATTATTTAATACAGATTCTAATGTGAACATATTTCTTTGGCTTTATTTTCTATTCAATTAGCTCTTCTGCTTCTACAATATCTGCAAACATCAACTATATTCCCATGCTAAATGGAACCAACTTTCAGGTGTGGAAAGAGACCGTTCAAATTGTTCTTGGCTGCATGGACTTAGACCTTCCGTTAAGGACTAAACAATCCGCTGCACTTACGGATAAAAGTTTCATTCATTAAAAAAGGGACTTGGATAAGTGTGATCATTCAAACTGCATGAGTTTTATGATCACGTAGCGTGGTATTTCAGAATCATTTACGGACGTTGTGTCAGTTAAGGTAACTACTACCAAGAGATTTCTTAATGAAATTGAAAAACGCTTTGCAAAGAGTGATAAGACTGAAACTAGTGCACTTTTGGCAAACTTAGTTTCACTAAGGTATAAAGGTAAAGGAAATATTCGGTTGTACATCAAGGAGATGTCTTATATTGCTTCAAAATTAAAAGCACTAAAAGTTGAGCTATTTGATGATTTTCTAGTGCATTTGGTTTTGATTTCTCTTTCTATTCAATAAAATCAATTCAAGGTCAATTACAACTATCAAAAAGGAAAGTGGACTCTTAATGAGCTCATTCCATATTGTGTGCAAAAAAAAGAAAGGCTAAAGAAAGACAAAACTAATATTACTCACTTGGAAAATACATCTAAGTACATGTTATAAAGAATAAGAAAGCTTGGTTCGGTTCAATATAAATAGCGAAAGCCTAAAAAGAATAAATCTAGGTGTTACTTTTGTAATAAATCTAGAACACATAAAGAGAGATTGTACTAAATACGACTTTTAGAATGTAAAGAAAAGTACACTTCTCACTTTGCTTTGTTTTGATGTTAATTTAGTTTCGATACCAAGACACATTTAGTAGATAAATTCTGGCGCCACTATTCACATAAGTGTTTCTATGCGGGGTTGCGTGAACAGCCAAAAGCTAATTGATGCAGAAAGATTCATCTATGTGGGGTAATGACAAATCAATTAGGGTTGAGGCTATAGGGGCTTTATGTTATCGTTAAAGGATTATTATTTGAATTTGAAATAGACATTTGTGGTATCGTCTTTTTGACGGAATTTGGTTTCTATTTCTATATTAGACAAATTTAGTTTCTGTTGCTCAATTAAAAATAGTCAGTTTGATCTTTTTCTTAATTCAGATATTGTGGGTACCAATTCTTTATCTAGTTACGATAACCTATATTTGCTTAATAAGGTTGCCTCTTATAAAAAAAATATTCTATGTAAATTCGCATAATATTAAATATAAATTAACCAATGAGAATTCTACTTTGGTATGGTGCAAGGGATTAGGTCAAATCTCTAAAAGAGAATGGAAATTTTTGTGTCAGAAGGAATTCTTGATTCCCTTAATTTTTCAGAATTAAGTGTTCATATTAATTATATTAAGTGAAAACAAATAAACATAAAGAGATTAGGTGTCAATAGAACTTCAAACGTCTTATAACTAATTCATATAGATATTTGTACGCCATTCACTTCGACTTCTTGGAATAGTCAATGGTAATTTATTATGTTTATAGACGGATTTTTCTCACTATGGCTACCTATATCTCATCTATGAGGAATCTCAAACACTGGACATATTCAAGGCATACAAGAGTGAAGTTGAAAAGTAACTCAGTAAAAGAATATAACAAATTAAGTCTTACATAGTGGTGAATACTATGACAAATATGACGGATCAGGAGAATAACGTCCAAGGTCTTTTACTAAATTCCTAGAGAAATTTGGAATGCCTGTAGTAAAATAAAATCTCCATAGATAAAAGCACTAAAGACTACAACTTAAATTCTCAGCAAAGTTCCAGGTAAAGCAATTGTTAAGGGGTTACAATTTTTTTTAAAGATCCCACTATTAGGTCAATTTTCGAAACTGAAAATGCTCGATTCCTTGAGGATGTAGAGTTTGCAAATGGCTATAAGGTTATAAAGTTAATGATTTGGTCTTGAATGAAGAATATGTATATATTTCTTCTATTGCAATTGATAATGGTTAGGATCAATGACAAATTCTTGCTCTAGAACTTGTTCAATAAGCAATTTTGGATCAAGAAAATATCACAAAATCCCCTATACACAATCAAGAGGTTATTCCAAAAAAACAAACTCAACAGCCTTAATTAAAATGGCATTTGGGAACTCATCATATTGCCTGAAGGTCCGAAACCCATTGGTCGTAATTAGATATTTAAAACTAAAAGGGATTTGAATGGTAGTGTGGAGAGATATGACGCCTCTTGTTGCAAATGACTTTACTCAAAAGGAAGATATTGACATTAAAGAAACTTTTCTCCTATTTCTATGAAAGAATCTTTTAGGAAAATTATGGCATTTGTGACACGTTTTGATCTTAAGTTACTTCAAGCGGTTTACAAATTAAAAACAATCCATCTATGGGCTTACGATGGTTTCTCGTAATGGTATCACAAATTTCATCAAATAATTATCTCATTTGGTTTTGAGATGAATTCAGTTGATGATTGTGTATATCACAAATTCAGTGGAAGTAAGCATATTTTATTGGTATTTTATGTCGATAACAACTGCTAGTCTGCAATAAACTCATTGCATGAAACCAAGATATTTATGTCATGGAATTTCGAAATAAAAAATCTTGGTGATGTCTATTTTGTATTAAGGATATAGATACATGAGAATCGTTCTTAGTGTATTTTTGGATTATCTCAAAAGAGTTGTATCAATAAGGTTTTTGAGATATTTGAAATGCAAATATGAAATTCAGTGATACCCCTACTGCTACGGGAGACAAGTTTAATCTCAATCAATGCCCCAACGATAAATTTAAAGAAAAGAAAATACATGAAATTCCCTACATTTCAGCAGTTGAGAATTTAATGTATAGTCAGGAAAAGGATTCAAACTAGTTAGTTTCTATAAAGCATATTAGGAGAAACTTCATAATCATGTATCCATTTACTAAATGGCTACCATCCAAGGTCTTTCATAAGCATAATACTTACATGGGTGTTGCATCTTTTGGCAATATGCCAGTTTAGTGGGAGTTTGTATTTGAACGTTGTCTATTTTAGACAGTATTTTTATCCATGGATATTTGGTTTATTTCAAAAATAAAGTATTCAGTCCAGTTCCACTCAGATTAAAGTTTATGATTGTTCTCGTTAAAGGATACGGACCAGTTGGAAATAGGCGTGTTTGGATCACATTGCATGCAATTTCCATGCTACACATCCACACTTGATCTATGTCATTTGATTGTATTGATATACGTGACCATTGAGGGTTAAGTTATGATATTTGTAACGAAGACTGCTTTGATCTTATAGTGATATAATCAATGTACGAGATTGTTCAGAGATACTTTTGGTTATAATAACAAAAGTTTTGAGCTCATGAGGTTATACACATTTATAAAGTAACATATATGGCCCAAGTGGGAGATTGTTGGGAAATTATTTAATTTGTCATGTGAGTCGACTTATGTAATTAATTGTGTAAAAATGCTATCTTAAAATTAAGCCCAAAATTGAAGTAAACTAATAAAGAATGTGGAAATTATACAAAAACAGAATTTTAAAGTTTCAGTTTCAAAAATCATATTTAATGTTTTTTTATACAAAAATCAGATATATTATATCTATACCCTTCTCAAACCATAATTATTTCATAACATATTCTCTCTCTATATAGTACCTCCCAGCTCTCTCTTCGGTTCCCATCTCTCTCTATGCTTTCCCTCCAAAAACTCCATGGTTGCTGCACTGCCACACCCCACTGCCACAATCACTACACCGCTACCATGCCCACCACAATTCGTCGCCCGTCGATTTGAGAGCGGCATTGATCTAAAGGCGTCTACACAGTATGATTTGAGTTCGGCGACGTCGTCCTCGTGTTCGAAGCATTGAGAGTGATAGCATCATCTTTGGCAACATGACATATCAGCGGTGGCTCTGGTTAGATTCGACGAGTTCAAGTGGCGATGGGTTCAGATAGTGCAACGATAGTTTTGCGATTGCGATGTAGTGTGGTTGGTGGTTGTAGTGCACAATGTACGATGCACTGCGATGCGGTGATGATTTACTGTGGTGCGGTGTTGGGTGCAGTGGTTGGGTTCAATGGTACTGTGTTCGATGATTGGGTGCGTTGTGTGGTTAGGGTGCATTGTGCGGTGGTTGTTGTGTAGTAGTGTTGACCAGTGGTTGGGTGCGGTGACGATAGGCTCAGATTGCCCATGTGGTGGTGGTTGTCGTCTATGAAATCTACAAGCGAAGCAGATCTATGGTATGTTTTGGTCGGGATGTGGTAGTGGTGGTGGTTCTGACGGCAATGGTGGTGGTAGTGCTGCTGAGGCAGTGGTGAGGTGGTGTCGTAAATATAGGTGGTGGTCACAGATTAGTTGGTCGTTTGAAATCATTAAATTTATTAATTTGTGATCGATAAACAATATATGACCAATGAAAAATATAAATTGTGAATTAAAAATAATTTGTGATCTAAGAAATTGCTAATTTGTGACGGATAATTTGATAATTTGTGACTGTCTACTAAGCTGTTACTTATAATGTTTATGATTTGTGACCAATGAATAAGTTGTGATGTTTCAATTTTTTTTATTTGTGTCTGACTAACAAACTGTGACTTATAAAATTTGTAAACTGTGACCGTAAAATAATTTGACTTATAAAATTTCTGATTTGTGACTTATGAACAAATTGTGACATATAAAATTTTTGAATTGTGACCGTAAAATAATTTTTGACATTTCAATTTTTTATTTGTGACTAATAAACAAAGTGTGGCCTATAAAAATTTTGAATTGTGACCGTAAAATAAATTGTGACATGTAAAATTTGTGATTTATGACCAATTAATAATATGTGACCAAATTATATGGAATTGTGACTTAATGTATTTAATTAATAAAATATATGTTTAATTGATTAATTTATAAATAAAATTTAAAAAAAATTGAGATTTGAAATTCTAAACCTTAAAAAATCTGAAATTTCAAATTTCAAATCTTATCTCTTAAACTTGAAGTATGGAAACTTAAGCTCTTAGTTATGAAATTTTCCCATAAAGAATTAAGGGCGTGTTCGGTCGTACTTAAAATTCAATTAAAATTAAAAATATAGACGTTATTGGGTCTAATTTGTCAAATAAAAATCAACAATAAAAGCTAAATTTTCAATTTTAATCTCTACCGATCACGCCCTAAGTAATTGGGCTTTGGGTATCAAAATTAAGTGTGGCCAGGATTATATGTGTAGAGACTATATCTATTAGGGGTTGTATTTGATGATGAGCATAATACATATGGAACTATATATAAGTTTATGATCCTCAATTCATATGCAATTCTCATTCTTTATGTCATCCCATCAACACAAGAATTAATAGTGAGCATATTGAAAAGGACGATCCAAAACCCACAATCAAGAATCAAGAAAAAAGATTGGAACAACTAAATTGAAGAACAAGAAATCAAGATTTAAATATCAAAATTCAAGATTCAAGATTCGTTATTCAATATACAAATCAATGGATCAAGGTATGTTCCGCATTAATTAATTTTCTTAGTGATTTGACATGAATATCTTGGCAATTAAGGATGTTGATGTGAAGTTTTCTGAGTGCATCCAATAATTTCTTAAATTGCTTTTCCAACTTATTGTTATGCAACCTTTGAGGGAATGGGACTGGAGGTGTGTGTTTATTGATATGAACAGTTGACTGTGTAACATTTGTTGATTCTTCAGATTGAGCTATTTGTTCCTCGCTCATGATAGGTATCTGATTCTCCTCTATCTCTTTCCTTTTCACTGTAATTTCTGGCAACTGAACTCCACTTTTTGTTGTAACGGCCTGGACTTGTTCCTGTTTTAGCTTCCGTTGAAGTCTTTGAGGGAATGGAATAGGCGACACATATGCTCGAACAGGGGGATGTATGCTTAATTTCTGGTGTCTTAATAATTGCATAATTCACAGCTTCCACTGCTAATATCTGTTCCCGTGGGTTCTTTTCTGTGTTACTTAGCAGAGTACCTTGTGTTTCGTTTGCTAATGCAGCTGCCATTTGACCAATCTAAGTCTCCAATTTTTTTATTGCAGCCTGCTGGTTCTGAATAATTGCCTGTTGGTTTTGGAAATTAGTCTCAACTGAGTCAATAATTCCTCCATTGATGGCTTTCTGCTTTGCTGCTTATGTTGTTGTTGGAATCCTAGTGGTCTAGCCTAAAAACTTCCCACTTGTCCTTGACTTTGATTGTTGGCCCATGAAAAATTTGGATGATTGCTCCAATCTGGATTATAGGTGTTGCAGTAAAGATTGCTCTACTGCCTCTGAAAGTTTTGTGCATAATTGACTTCTTCAGGCTGATAAATATAGGTTGAGGCTAAAAGACAACTTGCAGTGATATGATATGCCCCACAGCCTCCGCAAATTGGTGTTGGTTGGTGCACCATGCTCACTTTCTGGGTTAGTTTGTCCAATTTTCTTGTTAATACTTCCAACTGGGTTGCTAATGATGTAACTGCGTCAATGTTGTGAATACCTGCTATTTTTCTCGAAGTTTCCCTTTCTCTTGGCCACATAGTCTAATTTTCTGCTATTTTCTCAAAGAGATCTAAGGCATTGTCTAAGGAAATATTCATGATCGATCCTCCTACTGAAGCGTTGACCATGTTACGATATTCAGGATGTAGGCCGGAATAGAAGATGTAGACCTTAGCATTTTTAGGAATGTCTAGATTGGGGCACTTTCTGAAGTAATCCTTGAATCTTCCCCATACTTCTGGATAGCTCTCGATGTCTTTTTGCTTGAATATAGTGGCTTCATTTCTGATCTGATGGACTCGAGTAGGTGGGAAGAATTTTAATGTGAATTTTTGTACCAAGTCATTCCACGAAACAATACTTCGGGGAAGTAGTAAGTTCAACCATTCTCGTGTGTTTTCCTTTAACGTATGAGGTAATAGACTCATTCGAAAAGCATCAGTTGACATGCCTTCATGACTGATCACCTTGCAAAGCATCAGGAAAACTTGTATGTGTTCATGAGGATTTTCAGTTGATTTTCTTGAGAACCTGATGTCTTGATGAATCTAAAACAGGTTGATGACATCTGGTTGAATGTGAAAGTTGGCCTGCCCAAAAGGTGGATAAATAATAGCCGGTTGCACATGAGCAGGTATGGGATTTAAACAATCCCTAAGAACTGGATCTGGTTGTTTTGTCGCATCTGGTGGTAATTGAACTTGATTTTGATTTTTTGTCATGTCTCTTACTTCTCTCTATTCTTTTCTTCATTATTTGAAGGTTATTTCGATCTTGAGATCCAATGGTAAGAGCTCGATTTATTTAGAATCATGCATAAACTGCCAAAAAATAGAAATGAAAAATATTTGTGCAAATAATATCATAAAATAAAATAAAAATTGAATACTATAAAACTAATAAACTTAAATTAAATTATTCTCTGGCAACGGAGCCAAAAACTTGTTCATGCAAAACCCGCAAGCGTACGGGATCGTTGACAAGTAATATAATTAATGAGTTGAGAGTATCGTCCCATAGGGAGTAAATTCAATTGAAGTTTACTAACTTTTTATAGGATTCAAATTATGTATAGAAAAATAGAGTTTAATTTTATTTTATATTTAATTAATCTAAGAAAGCGGTAAAAATGTGAGTTGTATCAAATTATGGATTATTGTATTAGATCTCGAATCCACCTATTGCTATCTATTTCAATTCTTGATTCATAATCTAGTTTCGTTCATGCGTTCTTGACAATCGATAATTCTATTATAATTAATTCTCTTTTTTAAGACAAATTAAATCTATTATAACCACGACCCGAATATATTCCTAGCCCGAATTCGAATGATTAGAATGCATTAAAGTTTAAATTATCTATATGAT
>CAIGRL010098341.1:0-14085 GCA_903798325.1 Fraxinus xanthoxyloides
TCAACAAGTCTTTCCTGAATAGTTTCTGGCGCACCCTGAAATTTCACAGCTCAAAGATAAATAAAAAATCCATGAAATTCGGTAAGATCAAAGAAGAAAACATAATAAAAATTAAACCAATTAGAACAAATTAGATATACAAAATAATTTCCCCGTCATCATCGGATCAAAAGTCCAGGGGCCAATAAAAAATACTTGCAGGAGCCTATTCAGGAAACATAATGAAAATTCAAAAATCGTTTCACTACATGAGAAGGAACCAAAAATAGCATTTGTTTAAAAACAAGCATATAGTATAAGACCTTAAAAATGAAACATAAACTATATGAGCACGTGTCAATAATATATGTATATCTAAGTCAAGATTAAATGATATGATGATCAATTCAAGAGAAGAAAAAAAATGGGTGCAAATATATACTGGAAAATGTTGGGTATGTTTACCCATACACAAAAAATGGTGAGAAGAAAAGCAGTCAGACTCCATGTTTAACCTAGGCATGCAACCCATTTTCATACAAGCTGAATTAAGAGGCATAAAAAATTGAGTTGACTGTAATATTGTAAAATAGGCCAACTCCAAGCCAGCAAAGGACATCTGTTTCCGATAGCTTTAGCCCATTCAGCACTACTCTTGCATTATTCTGTTTGAAAAGTGTGAGACCGTCTCTTGGACAAATTCTCAATGTGATTTAAATTAATTTTCATGTAGTGTCTTTGTTTATAAGTTGTACTGAGCAATCAGTAGCATTATTACAGTCATCTGTGTCCTAGTGAATCACAGACCAGACAATTCACAAATATATCATTCAAATTGTATCTTGGAAAAAGTACAAGACCTCAACGATTAGGAATATATAGTTTTAAAAAAATTGTACTAAGAAGCCAAAATAATATTTCAAACATTTGGATACATCTAGGTTAAATTTGTATTTTCTACATCAACCTAAATCTATAATGCAATAAGAAACAAAATGTAAGTTTAAACCTTCACAAAAGCAAAAAATTGCTCCTGAACACGAACGACAACTCCCATTCTTTTTAAGTGAGAAGCAAAGTGGTGTCTCTGCACAATCTGTACAGCATTCCCACCTCCCCTGCATTTGTTGAACCAAGTGAAAAATTGGAACACAGGGATTCCCCAGACATTTAACTAACAATAGATAAATTAGATAAATATAAACTTGTAAATTTTCAAGATCAGATCGTAAACAATTTGGGAAAAAAGCACAATAGGCATCTATGCAAATATAATTGGTATTATTTACTCCCCTGTACAGATTCCATAGCATAAAAATTCATGAAGCGTGTACCATAATTTCTCCTAACATCCTCTTCTCCCCAAAAAAGGGGGGAAATTATATGCAATTCATTAATTAATGTAACACACCTCTCTGCAGTATCTTTTGTCTTTTGCATCAAAAGCAAGATTGAAATTATAGCATTCTAGATCAATTTTGCATTTCGGAACTAATTCCAATTAATGAAAGCCAAAAGCCATAACCTTAAAACTTACAACTTTTAACTATTTATAATAATACTAATGTTTGTGAATAAATAAATATGATTAGTCTATCATATGGCAAAGTTACACCATCAAATCTAAACAAAATGTCCCAGTATGAAACACTTGACTCCTCCCAGTGCCCAAACCAAAGAAAACACCATCATGAAGGCCCAAAGGACCACTTTGTAATTAGTAATGCATAATCAGCATCTCTTTCCAAACGAGGCATAAACGCAGCACAGTATGTATTTGCTCTCCCAATTGATTTGAGTACAAATCCATCAGTATGATACAGACATTATAAAAAGAAAGTTTAAATATACTTATTCTTCAAGGATATATATACTTAAATACAAGTTAGAAAAAAGAAGTCCTAATAACCACGACATTGGCTGACGGTAGGAAAAAGTAATATGGAATAGATCCCATTTAAACCTGAAATAGTAACGTTTATATTTCTCTCTCTAATTGGGTTTTCCATAAAACGCTGTGCAATAGTGTAAGGCACAATGTCTGCTTGTTCTAGATCAGACAAATTTTGACCTTGATTTAGTAAAGGATTTCTCTCACTTACACTCTCCTTTAGAGCCTGAATAAACAACATGTTTTTTATAGAGGCAAAAATGCTCTGACAAACTACTCTCAGAGAAACGAAGAATGGGAAGACAAGAAACAAGGACATTTAACGTTTGTAATGAAGCTATAGAGATACGTGAAAAGTTAAACAAAGTTCAATCAATCACATTTAAACATGTGAAAAAAACAACAAATGTTGTAGCATACTTCTTTGGCATGGACTTCTCATCTGATTTGTAGCTCCAGTCAATTCCTTTCAATGCAGCCTTCTCAAGAGGATCACCAACCTACATCCAGATGTTGAGAAAAACTACCGTAAAACACGAGAGTTTTAAGTACCACTCAAAGAGGGACAACCTCAAAAGATATTTGTTCTCTACCCAGGAATTGCAATGCACATGGCAAGGGTTATTAAAAGAAACAAGAAACTGGTATTGGAAGACGAATAGTCCATACAGATTTGCCAAGAATTTATGTAACTGAACCTTCAAAGCTGTGGGAGCTGATAGGGAGTCTCTCACCTTCCAACTAATGCCGTTGCCAAAATAATGCGTTTGAAGAGGGAATCGACTATATTTTCCAGAGAATAAACTCACTCATATTGCATATACTACTATTGATCCAGTAGACTACCTTTCATCATTCATGGTTAAATCAACAAAAAATTGTCATAGACTGTAAACTGCAATGATAAATTTTTCAGAATAACCCTCTTGTAATGCTTGAGAAAAAAAATGTTTACTGAAATTTTTACGATTAAAAGGCCTTCTTTATATATCAAATGAGTAATTTGACCTTATTAAAAATCGCCTTCATCTTCAAAAGTCATCCCCACCCACCACCCCATACCCCAGCTGCCTTTCCCCCAAGGCCCCTGTTACTTAGGATCTCCGGAGTATCAGATGGGCTGGGGGATCGGGCCAGGGAGGGAAGGGGGAATGCAGCAAAGGACTGGCCTTCCAAATTAATTCCCATAGAGAAGTTTTTGGATGAAAATTTTAAGAAAGGTGCAATATGCATTAATGTGAGGCTCCATTGTTTTTCATTTATCTTCTATTTTATGAGTTGTGTTTCTTCTTATATTGCATATTGATGTTTGGAGATGCATTGTGCAGGCAGGGACCATTTTTTGCTGCCTGGATTTTTCAAAAGGGGTAGCGCAGCCTTTTATTTGTATTGGAAATACTTCAGGCACTATTCTTCTGGTTAAAACTTCCGCTTAAATGATTTAATAATATGTATAAATTTTAATTTATTTTCTAGAAACTTTATCACTATCACACTCACTCGTGCCTTTGTACTCAAGTTTGCAGATATGCTACTGAATATATATCACTCCTTTCTGTGTGGTCTCAACAACTATAATGCAGTGAGCTGGAAGGGGCAGGCAAGTGCAGGAAGGGCAGATGCAGGGTTGGACTTGGAGTAGAGGATGATGAAGAAGATGAGGTGCTTTGGGAATCTCAATTAAAAGGAGGTTATTCTACAAAAAATTAGTAAGCGGCGATATTTTTTTCATTTTTTCTGTCCAACTTGGTCCTCATTAAACAAATCTGTAAATAGTAATTAAGGAGTCACTAGTGGAGCACAAGAAGGTTTGCTGTTTCAACTTCCTTCCGCCCTTGTACACCAGAAGAACAAAACGATCAGATAAAGTGGTTGTTATTTTCTCTTGGAAGGAGATTTTGATTAACTTCAGATTATCTGGAGCTTTATGATAACCAGGAAATAGGCCTGACACTGAAAAAATGTGATGGGAAGAAATACACTTGACACTGATGGAATGCAGATTCCATGGGAAGAAGAAAGCAAAAAGGACTGCTTCTAAGCAGCAAAAATAAATAACTAACAGCGTGGAGTAGTTCATAAGCATCAACTTTTGTTCGGTGATAAACAATTATACCAGCTTGTTGTCCACAAAAACCAGGGCATGACAAGAAGCAAGAATTTCCAAAGTACGCGTAGGCAATTTAGAGATATCTGTTTCTAGGTCCTCATTGGCAGTCAACCCGCCAACTCCAGAAAACTCCTGAATAGCAGAGCATAAAACATTACCATAAAAGGTAATTCTTGAACTAGAATAATATATCGGAACTTAAAAGAGTTGCAATACCATGTCATCAGATGTTAATGTTCCAGTCTTATCAAAACAGCATATATCAACCTGCGGCAGGGTAAAGATCAGATAACGTAGAAAAATACCGTAAAATGAATATTTAAACTACAAACTTATATATTTATTTCCCTTCTTCATTTTATTGCTTATATAAATTTTGAAATCACGTTGTAATATTGTAAAAATATTAAAAACACTGCAAGTGATGGGGAAATCCATTAAATGCTACCAGAGAAGATAAAAGAACCTCCAGGAACAATTCATTAAAATGTACATGTAAATAGTACCATCAGAATGGAATCAACAGGAGTTCATATAGTCAATGGCTTGCTAAAATTGATGTTTTGGGTAACATCATTCATCAGTAAAAATACTTCAATTAAGCATATATTCAACAGAAGATGAGCGATGTAATTAAGGCCTGCTTTTGTATAAACCAAGAGAACACTATTTAGCATGTATATATTAGATTTCAGATACAGCTGGAAACGTTTTACATTCATTCAGAATTCCACAGATTGAGGGTTAGACAATTACATGATTGTAAGAATTGTAAAACCAACACTGGATCCAGCCCAACTACATATCAACGTTGGTTTGATCTCCATTTAAAGAAACATTAAGAATCTCATTTACAACAGGTAATCCGCGAGTTAGCAACACCGCTGATAAAAAGAAAAGCAGTACTTTACAGAGGTCCCTGACATTAAAAAGAAAAGAATGAAAGTTTTCTAATCTTGCGAGTTGCAACTTGCTGAATCTAAAGTAATCTTATCTGTTAAAGCATAGCATCTTAACATGGCTCGATCCCCTGTATCATAATTAACATTTTGGTTTTCAAACAAACTCTGTCAAGGTTCGCTTATTACTGCACTTATTGTTTTATAGAATGAAAAGAATTCAAGAAGAGAGGAAAAATTTTGTACGGATATAATGGGTCATTGAGATTCCAGCTCTGATGCTACGAAACATTTGGAACTTTGGGTAAACTAATGGAGTCCAAGCCATGATCTTAATTTTAAGCAAAATAAACCATATAAAAATTGAACGACAAAGCACTGGGGCAAAAGTTCCACCCTAAGGAGTAAGCAACAAAATGATAAAAGATAGACCGAAATAATTCAGAATTATGAACCATATCATACAAAAAGACTCCATACTCAGTTAAATGACAAATAATAGAATGAAACAAAACCACACAATTACAAACTGTGGCAATAAAGTAAGCATATAATAGCTACTATCATAGAAGATCATCCAAAAACTTTGCACTGCTCACCTTCCCAGCAAATGGAATTCGAAATGGTTCCGTACAGTATATCCCACGACGTACTAGTGCAATCAACGATGTATTAACAGCTATTGATAGCTCCATTGGCAGTTCAGGGGGTATCACAGAAGTAATGATCAACGAACAACTCAAAAATAGCTTGTATTTACTCCTCGTTGGGTCCTCTAGACCCTAAATCAGAGCACATTTTGTTACCATAAGCAACATGAAATTATGAATAAATGTGAAAGTTTAAACTAATAAAATACACAAATTACCTTCTTAAGAACATATCCAGCAGCTATTAAAGCAAATACTACAAGGAACAAAATAAAGAGTCCACTTTCCCAGCTGTTAGCAGTAACCTATGTAACATAACATCATAAAGAAATTGTGGAGAGACATACTATAGATTAGCATAAAATCATTCACAAACAATTAAACAAAAAGAAAATTACTCTCTCGGTAGAAAATAGTATAGTCCGCATCAGTTTCCCTTGACTCGTTTCAAATCCAGTTCGTAAAACAACTGCTACGCAGCCACCATCAGGGGTTTTCATATGAAATGTCTGTATCGAGGAAAAACGAAAATGTAAAAATCTCTCTCTAAATACCCATATGAAATGTAATGGAGGACAAGAACCACCTTATCCGGTGTGTGCTGCAATATCTTTGTACCACCAAAAAGAACATTTGCTTTGTCTCGCCTAGGTGACAGATTCTCTTCAATTCCTCTACCCATTACTGAAACCTGAAAAAAGCTTGTTCTTTGAGAGGAGAGTTTTAGATAAGAATAAAGCAAAGAATTGTTTCAAAAGCAAGACCATCTTCAAAGCTGTTCCAGATTATACTCAGTTGCAGTTGCACATTCTTCAACAAATAAGTTTTACAGGAATGCTTAAACAGTATGGCAAACACAGTGCATTCACAAGCATTTTTGGATTTTCGATAGAGGTGAGATATGGTGCTGAAAAACCTATCACCAAGGCTCAGAGCAGATAGAGAATCATTTTGTGGCACTAGGGGACGAGGTAGGGAGGCGACATTTTCTTGGAAGCCACTTGACTTGGCCGAAATCCATTTAAAATTAAGAGAAAATTTTGAAACCTTCAGCTTCAAAGCCTATTTTGTCTTCATTATTCCTCTTATATGCAGAAAATAAGCAGAGCACAGACATCTAACCCAAATCTTACACCTGGGAAAAAGCTACTTGCTAATTTGCTGAAAGAATGCATTATACTTTACTTCTTTATGCGGGATCAAGAGAATAATCACAATTTGAAACCAACATCAACACTGAATTTCAATTCTGAGAATGCCCCATAGTAACCCTGTGAATGCATGTTCCAAGTTAGTCCATAAACGGGTATCTAATTCCATGGCTCCAAATATAAATACCACAAAATACACAATCAAACCAAGAAAATATCATATCAGTTTTTCCATCTATAAGACACGGGATTTATCATAAGACCAAGCATACAAGCTTCCCAATTCACGTGGATAACGATGGAAACTTATCCCAAAAGAAAAGATGAGAAAAGAATTGAATACCACCTTCCATTGAGGGGTTGACTCGCCAGTTAGAATAGCTTCATTAACGATAGCACTCCCAGCTAAAATAAGCATATCAGCAGGTACAGACTTGTTTTCTCCACTCTGGTCAGTAGAACGGCCAATTGAGACAACATCCCCAGGAAGAAGCTCAGTCCCTGACATCTTCACCCACCTAAATTCCAACTTTAAACAGTCAATTCACAAAAATGCAATCCTCCGAAAATAAAAACATGAAAAATTAAAATGAGAGACGACATTTTAATCGCATTTTTGCATAACATACTTCCCACAACGATACACCATCAGTGTTTGGCTGTCCACTTTTACACGCCTAAGCTCAGATAGGGTCTTCAAACGGCTTTTTGCCATAGTAGACTCAAACATGAACAGCATGAATAGGGTGAAGAGACTGTAATACCAGTACTCATCTAAGCACCATAGCCCCACACAGAAGACCTAAATGTTGTGGTAAGTATTGAAGTTTGAAGTTTTAATGCACAAATAGATATAGAATTATAAATAGAAAGACAAGTGTCAGTGTAACTCGTATTTGAGAAAGAAAAAATAAATCTGAATTGGAAACAAGCAAATCAGAATGACAACAACAAACCTGAAATACAAAAAATGGTTCCATGATTTGCTCTTTCATTAATTTTGAGAATGTCGGCTGAGGATATTCAAATCTACATAATCAAGATCAACATTAGGAGCAGATCTAAAGCTACTACAATTGAACACACACTACCACCAAGCGAAATCAATCTACAGGGAGAACATATATGCCCTCAACAAAATAATTACAATAAACATAGATAACGCTAAATAATTATAATGAACATATATTTTATTTATTATTATACTGAATAAAATAAGAAATTGTTGTTACCATGAACATACACAAATACAACTAATTTCGACATAATTTTATCGTGCATAGTATCCACAGACAAATTTGAAGTTGTCAAGGGCTATGTACAAGACGACAGTAAAAATATTAACTGCCGAACTGCACAAATAATTTCAGTCAACTAAGCATATAATTTGCAACATTGTGTACTCTATTTAGAGAATTGAAATAAAGATTATGCACGTCAGAATATAAGATGATGTGTCTCCTAATATATATATATATATAATCAAAGCAAAAGAGGAAAGACAAGTCCAACTTCTAACTTAGCTGGTGCATATTTATAAAAAAACAAGCAGCCATATAAAATGAAGATTTCCAGTTTTAAGGCAGGGAATAGGGTACCCTAAAGCCAGGAAAGAGAAATATGCTAGAAGGTTAGAGGAAACTGTTGGAATTGATATCTAATATCTCCATTCTCACAAATGAAAATTTCTTCAAATCATGACAGTCATCAACATTTAAATTGACTACAAAAATAGAGGTGAAACCTACACATTCCTTCCCCAATTCTCAGTAGCAGCAACAACTTTCGCTTCAGTGCCATAGCCAGTATTTTTGAGAAAATACCCAATTTTTTCTTTTGAAGGATAAGGTAGTTTGCAAAAGGTATTTTTCTCTTTCGAATAGATGAACCTTTGCTTCCTGAAATCAAAATAAATCTCTTCCGCGTCTACTGAATTTGATGAACCTGCCAACTGAGGAAGCAAATAAGTTAAATTGAGTTAATAATGCGGACAGCAAATACCACATTTTTGCAGAAATTCATTTATCTGTTCATGAAGAGTAAAGTTCGAGGAAAACTTCTAGCGGAAGTTGTAACCCCAAAACTTATGAAGGAAACATCCAGTAATGATATATTGAAATTCTAGATACCGTGGAGAACACATAAGCAATATGTTCATCATGAATGTAAGGAAAGTATATTTCTATAGCTGTAGATATTTGACAAATAAATTTGTAAAGCCAGAATCTTCCGTTGGCTTTATTTTGTGTATTCGTTTGTCTATTTCTTGATAGAATTTCAGCCAATATTGCTTAAATTGTTCTCCAAGCTCCGGGAAACAGTCTCACGATGGAGAAGTTCTTAACTAAGTGCAGTCCGCACTTGTGCGAATACATTATTGGGTCTGAGATGGAAACTATATGCTTCACATTACCCTCACCCTATACTACTTAAGCACACACAATTAGGCACCCTGGGGCCAATGCAAACAGGAGATGAGAAACATGAATGGTTAGACAGTCACCATTTTCTGTATTTTTGTCACGTTAGTATTCCAATTGTTTGCCTCTTCATTTTTTGGCCACTAGTACAAGATGAACAAGTACCTTCAATCAATGGAGTGTTTTTTATTGCTTCTCAAAAACATCAAACTATAGATAGTATGTACATCAAGGTTGCAACCGCACCCTCAGGTCTCAATGACATATAGTATAAACAAACATCTCTTTTCTACATAGACATACAAATAAATGTGCTTACAACTGTGTAAATAGGAAAAATATGAAACCTATATGACACAATTGCAGTAGACTATTGACGAACATTTGTTCAACTATTGACACATTTACATAAATAGATATGGAAAACATAACTATTATTCAGTGTGAACTAAGCATGGAAAGTAAGCACACAAGTGCATGCAGAGAGAAAGAGAGAGAGCTAATGAGTACCCAACCTTCCGAAAGTGAAGGGGCACAATTTCCTTAGAGCCAGAGAATTTAGCTGGAGTAACTTTGCATGTATCTGCATGGTGAATATCATTAGCCTGCCAAACAAAAAAAGATTAGAACATTAGACATAAATTTGAAGCAGATTCCTATATGTTTTCAGCCAAAGATTAACAAGTAAATCATGTTATACATGCACAAACACAATCAGAAAAAGAACATCAAATCATTAAGATATTAGACTGTTTTATTACTAATCAACAAGCATATTCCAAAGTGTCAGCTTTCGTATAAGAAGCATTCCGAGAAGTCGGAACATATCAGAAGCACATTCTAAGAATGGAATGACCTAAATCATTTGTCATTAAATTTCCTGCAGCATGTAAGATTGTTTGTTTGCAGGTAGCAACATGTATTATTAATGGGGCGTGCTTTGAGAGGCCAAGATAGCTCCTTTATAGGAAATTATGATGCTCAGTTCACTATTTGACTGTGATTCAGTGCATCACAATGCTTGTAAAACTATTAAAAATACTATATCTTCAGAAAATGTTAATATTTACAGACATGTAAAAAATAAAATTTGATTAATAAATCCAGGAGCATGGAAATATTGAAAGAGAAACAACAAAAAGGTTAATTACAAGATCTGGTTTAAGAATTAAAGAGACGAGAAAATACATAAATTAAATTATTGAATTATAACAATCTTCAAATTGTGCAAACAGAACTGAAAAAGACAGCGTAAGAGAGGTGAAAAAATACATAAATTAATTATTGAATAAGATCAACTTTCAAACACTTTTCATCGAATAATGACACTTTCCTAAAAACAAGAGGAAAAAAAAAATCTTTTAATCAAACAATGACGAAAAACTGCTAGAACTGTAAGAGAATGAAAATATTAGAAGTGGGTAATTTTGGGGACCGTAAAATGAACCTTGGAGTATTGAACAAAGCATTTGAAGTCCACAGACCAAACAGTGAACAGGAAAACGAGAATGTGTAGAGCTACAAGGCAACCCAGAACTATAAAGGCATCCACAGCATCCAAGCTAGGGACTATAGCTGCCAGCCAGGCACCATACATAATAGCAAAAGGCCACAAATCCAAACGCCATGCCCAGTGCCTCTTCCGCAAAAAATCAACACTGTCCACCACTTTCCCACCCACGTAGAATCTTGACATTTCACTTCTTCTGCTGCTTAAATTCCAATTCTCAGTAATTCCCTGAATTGGGAGAAAAGAAAGTTTAAAATTTGCTACATCTGTGGGGATAAAAAAAAAAAAAAAGGCGATTTTTTTTTTCTCCAGTATATTTTTAGTAAAAGAAAACTATCACTCAACGCACATGAGAAGGACCGCAAATTTGTTAACTTTTTATTCTTTTCATGATCTATTTACCTATAATAAGATACAAATAACTGAATTTCCTTTAAATTTACTTAAAAAATCAGGAATGGAAATTCTAGCTTTGCAACCTTTCCAAGCGCTTATACTCTGTTTAGAACTCTTGAATTCAAAAGTAATCACATCTTTTTTCGCTCTTTAACGAGTTCAGAATATACAAACCAGTCACAAAAACATAAAAACGTGCATCATTGCATCAGTTACTCTAATTTTGCCGGGAACCCGGAAAGTGAATCATTGCCAGGAAGGAATGGGACTCGGCCTGGCCTACTCCATCTAAACATTATTCCAAACCCGCCCTACAACCTCCTTCGCATTCCTACCCAGGGGCGGAGACACCTGGGGTCTAGTGGCGGCAATTGCCTCCAGAGGATTTTGGTCCTGGGTATTTCAACTGTTACACTTGAAGGGCATCCAGTTTTCAAGGCAAGGAGAAAACCATAGACATACGCATCAAAAATTCAAGAGAAATGTTATCCGAAAAATCAAGGTCGCTAGAGGTAGATTACCATCAAGAAACGACAATTTATGGAAAAAGTAAATAAATTATAAGGAGTTGAGTTGAAATTAAATCATTCACAACAATCAGATCGAGTGCAATTTCAACATATAAAGCCCCCTTTTTACACTAATAAAATCCGATGCTACCTTCCAAGGATGTTACCTTCCAAGTTTGGTGATGAAGAAGTTGAGTAGAAATAACTGCAGAACAATATTTCTCCCTATTGCTGTAATACCAGGAAGATAACCATAGCCTCTTGTCCCCTTCGCTCTATGTATAAGACTTGAAGATGCATGGGTTGTAGTTGGGCTTTACAAAAAAATTCCCAAACAAATGTCGATAATAAATGGACCAAACTGGACCGGGTCCAACCGTACCCGGACCGATGTCAGATTATAGGCCCAAACATTTACACTTTACACAGGGCCCGCGAAGAATTGAGCAAGAGCGAAAAGTACTGAATCCCATTTCCCAAATTTCTCCCAAAATCGAAGAATCCATCAATAATTCAATCCGATGGAGGTGCCGAATTCATCAAAGAAGATGATAGCTACACAGGAAGAGATGGTGGAGGCCAAGGTGCCAATACCATACAGAGACCAATGCGCCCATTTGCTGATCCCACTGAACAAGTGCAGGCAGGCCGAGTTCTATTTGCCCTGGAAGTGCGAAGGGGAGCGCCACACGTATGAGAAGTGCGAGTATGAGCTTGTCATGGAGAGAATGCTCCAGATGCAGAAGATCCGTGAGCAAGAAGCCAAACTAAAGGGCTCCCAGAAAGGCCAGTTGCCTATTCCGCTCATCCCAAAAACAGCCGATGCTTGACTATGAAAGGTGATTTCTTTAAGCCCTTGTTAAATTTAATTGCATGTTCTATGAAATTAATAGCATGATGATGTATTTAAATAGCCCTCTATTATTGCTGGTCATTATTAATATTGTGCGTTTATTCTATATTTTTCTTAATTGTGCTCTTGATTGATGGGTTTTCTTTATTTCTCAAGAAAATTTATGTTTTGCATAATCTGAATGGGAAGTTATAGCAATATTTCATCTTGCCAGGTCAAGATACAATCTATTAAACTTATGATACGACTTATTGTGCTGAACCAATGTGCATTATGAAGTCTTACCTCACTGTGACTGGACGATTGAAGTATCTGAATAATCGCTTATGATTACTTCGATTTTTTTATTAATGAGGTTTGAGTTTTTGATTAGTGGCATTCTCTTTTTCTTATGAATCTCTTTTTGGAGATTATCTGAGTGTTTTTTTTATAATTTTTTACTTTGAGCTTATTGATGGGCTTCTCTTGTTTTTATATGAATTATCTGGGTGACTCATGTCAGTTTATTTTATGTTTTTGAATTACTGATCGATTGGTTTCTTGTGTTTATGTGGATTTGAAATCGCAGTTGCTTTCTTTCTACATATCCATGTTTGCATGTTTGCTAAGTTTTATGTTATCGTGCTAATTTGAATATTTTGTCAATGAAGATTTGTGAAATTGAGGATTCACATGCAAATTGTTTCCTTGTTTGTGTATATGTACTAACATCTTCTATATAATTTGTTATGTCGATCTGTAGGTAAAAAAAGTGGTATGTAATTTAAAATTTAAGCAGTTTGGTGATAGTTTTTATCTCAGAGTCCATTAACGATAAAGACAGTGAATTCAAGTTCACAATACTAGGTTGTTGAAGGAAAATTTATGCTGAAGTTACCAGGTTTTGACTATATATCCATTTAGTTTATGGCTACTTTCTCAAATACAAGTGGTTTTCCATAAAAGTTTGGCATTTTATGAGCACCTCTTCTTGTGGTTTCCCTCTTTAGTGTTCAATTAGAACTCTTGTCTATACAATGTTTACTGCATTCTTATAAAATAGTCACTGGGTTGATGATGTGGTCATGACCACATGAGACTGTTGAATAGAGGAGAAGACACTTCTGTTTTATCATTTCCTTTCTTTTGTTTAAAATAGGACAGTACGCTAATTGAATCTATATTCTTGACTTATGTCACCATCATTAATCTTCGAACATGCGAGACTGATAAGCAAATGAAGTAAGTCATTTGATCTTCCCAGCTAGATTGTGTACTCATTCTCATCCTGATGGATGCACCAAGTTTTCTTATATAGCCTGTGGATATTTTATATTTTGATGTTATGGATTGTTTCGATGGTACTCTGGATCTTGGTACAGATTTTATTTATTAATATATGTGAACAAGATACCTTTGAAATCTGAAGTACAGATGATAAGCAAGATAATTAAATTTATCAAAAATTTCTTTTATGTGATTTGTTGCCTTCAGGGATTTTAGAGTTACTTTATAAATAAATAGATAATTGTGTCAGAAGTGGCACTAAGGAGAAATTTGCTTAAGTTTATAAGTCAGTCAAATTCATTTGTAACTTTTAGGGTCCGTTTGATTTGGCGGAATTTTCCCTGGAAGTAGGAAAATATTTTCCTACTTCCACTTTTTGACTGTTTGATATGCTAAATTTTCCACGGAAAATGTTTTCCTCCCTTTTTCTAGGTACAACCCTTTGATGCAC
>CAIGRL010098352.1:0-15625 GCA_903798325.1 Fraxinus xanthoxyloides
TTTTTTTTTTATTTAT
The DNA here is from genome assembly GCA_903798325.1 of Fraxinus xanthoxyloides. Lineage (NCBI taxonomy): Eukaryota > Viridiplantae > Streptophyta > Magnoliopsida > Lamiales > Oleaceae > Fraxinus > Fraxinus xanthoxyloides. The sequence goes on from CAIGRL010098352.1 coordinate 17, forward strand.
CGATATGTATTTTCAACTATGATAGCCCTTAAGAGGTTTCTTAGCCCGCGTGCTTCATATTTTTTGCAATCCCTTTATTCCAAAACCAGCATCTTGCATCATGGCCACGAATTCACTGTAATCAATTCGACCATCCTGGAGAGGGAAAAAAAATTAAGATATAATTTTTTTTTTCAAGTTTCAAGTATTTATATCCATAAAGATCTACACAAACAAGTTCAAGTACGCTTAGAGGAAAAGATTGAGAATATACATTATCTTGATCGACTTCACGGATGATTTCTTCCAGTTGAACATCTCCGATACCAAATTTCTCGCAAGCTTGTTGAAGCTCATCATGGGTGATGTATCCACTCCCATCTTGGTCGAAATATGAAAAAGCTGCAAACATGTGATCCTCTTTCTGAACTTTGTTTAGATGGAGCATTGCTGCTACAAACTCCTTGTAATCTATGGTTCCATTGTTATCAACATCGGCCTGCATTATCAGGAAGATTAAGGGGGAAAAATGAGATTCTCAACGAAAATTAAAAGAGTATCTCATATCCAGATAATCGTTAAGGACAACGTTTAAATTTAGATTAGCAATTGCGAAGATGAGGTTATGCGAGTTTATAAATGTTACAACAAAAGCTTAAGGTACTTTCAATGTGAAACATGCACGTAAAACTTCAAAGAATGGTGTTCTCCAAGTATAAACTAAACTACTCAGTTTCGTCGATATGTAAATGAAGAGCTTGTCCATAGCTGCAAACTGTGCCTTGCAAAATTCTGCACAAGCCATTTTTGTCAGTGTCTAAATTTCTGGAAGTCCATTTCAGTAACCAATTAAGCAGTACAGGGTTGCCCAATATCTAAGGGATGGGGAAGGGGAGTGGGGAAAGAGGACAATTATTTACCATGATTTGCACATTATTTGTAGCAATTCAACTGATGGTCCACAAACTCATTCCGTCCGTTTGCTACTTTTATCATAAATGACGACTTTAACAACTACGAGACAAAGACTGCTGGGTTTTTGGTTAAGTGTCAGAGAACTTTCATAATGAAACTAGTCTGCTAATAATAAGAGAAAAAGGGCTCTCAAAGGATAACCATTCCGCACTTACAGCTTGCATCAGACCGGTTATTTCTGAATCCTTGAGATTGGATCCCACTCTTTCCAGGCCATTTTTCAGTTCTTCCAATGTGATTTGTCCACTATTATCCACGTCTATCATTTTAAACATTTCTTTAAGTCCTGCAATTTCCTCCTCGGAAAGACATTCAGCAATAACCTATGAACAAGAAATAGAGATGGTTAGATATAATGTCAAATGTATTAAATAGTATATTTTACAATAAATGTTCTTGAATGCTACATCCAGTTTAAGAATAAAAGTTTCATGGAGGAAATATAAGTAAAATGAAAGCACAAGCGGGCTATTTCTTTGCAAATCGTGCTCAATTTCATATGGCGATTCAGCTAGTCGTGTTCACTTTTTCTTTTTGTTGAACCACTTGCTCTAAAGCTTAAACCGTTAAAGAGGCCCATGTGTATAACATTTAAATCTTGCTTCAAAAAACCACCTATATCGTAGGCAAAGTTCATATTTTCCTATCAAATCCTTACAAAAGTATAATTTCATTAAACTGATAGCAGCGACTCTTGAACCTAAGATCTTTGCTTGCTCTAATACCACATTGAACCATTGTATCTAAAAAGTTAATTTGTTAGAGAGGGTTACATGTATACCCTTTTTATCTTGTCTTCAACACTCTCTCTTATCAATGAATATATTTACTACTTGTATGACTAAAATCTCGTGTATTTCTTGAAACAGTGATTTGATTGATGAGATTTGATATGAGAACAATGAGAATGGTACAAATTACTATTAGACTTGCGGAGCTCTTTACTCGAAGAAATAAAATCGCTCCTTGTTCTAGCATACAAAACTGTATTCTCGAGCAGAGCTAGGTGACATGAAATCAGTAGCATTCTTGCATTATAAAATGAACCCAAAATTCAGATTTTTTTTATTCCCTTGTAAATAAAAAAGATTACTTATTTTAAAAGTAAGTAGAAATTACTTTAAAATAAGTAACTCATGCAGTTTTGCCAAGAAATACATAGTGAAAAGTTTGAAGGGCTGAATTAACTTACTCTAACAGCTATCTTTTTGAGTCTATTCATGGCAGAAAACTGCTTCAGACGAGTTAGCACAGCAGAATCAAGAGGCTTATCCGGAGCAACACCATCAACTTGGACCCATGGATGGCCTGCACACATTATAACCATAGTTGTCATTCAGATGTGCAAAGCTTGACTCGAGAAGAACATAAATAGCTGCACAATTTGTACAATTGGGCTTTGAATTTTGTGTTTTCTTAAGCTTCATAAACTATAGATTCACATATGGTCGTAAGCTCTATCAACTGTGCTACTGGTTATTTGTGCAATTTTACTTAACAACCACCTATGTACTGCCTCTATTTCTTTAGTCCTGTATAACTCGGCTATTAAATTATTAAACACAGGATATATACACTAAACATTCCATGATTACATGTGTTATATATAAACCACCTCATTCTCAAGTTGATTGAGTAAAAATTGTGGGTTGAACTTTAACTTATCTACAATTTTAGTGTGTTCTTTGCCCTCCGGAAATCGTAAGCCTTGTGGCTGCTTCAACATTTTGTAAAACTAGACTTCTGATCATCACTTAAACAATTTTTTATGGATTTTTTCATCTTCGCCATCTGAAAAAGAATTTTGAGCCACAGCTAATTCCTACTTTTTTTTTTCCCTAGAATAAAGCAGCAGGTGGTGATTTTTTCCCAGAGTTTTAAAGGCCACAAAACAGACAAGGACCAACAAAATTAATACTCTCTGCAGCGTTTTATCCCATACCGAGTTGTAACAATTTTTTCATTGTATTACTCAAAACAGTTCGAGAAATAACAATGCTATAAGGTTGTAAAAGAAGCTCCAAATCACTAACTTGCAAAAATCCCCAATTTGGAATATTTTATGCACTAATTCATCTTTGATCGCAAGGAAAAAATAATTTTTCATTGGACCCGGCGATACCATGCTCAAACAGTATCACCTATCATATGCTATCTCTTACAGCTGCATCAAAAGGCTAAGGCATTATTTCCCTTCTACACTTGATCAAAAAGTTCCTAATTTTCATTGTGTTTGGGTATGCTTATCCAATGAAAAATGTGTTACTTCTACTGGAAGGTGAAGAAACATTGATGTTCTGATTCTGCGGCAAAACGAAGAAATTTGATGTACAATATATATAAGCTCCAAAAAATGCATTATCATCTGTCCATAGCAAGTCAAGTTATATTAGTCGATGGTGGGATGAAGCATCACCTCTCATTTACTACATATAGTACATGTTTGGTATGTAAAATTAGATTATATTGGACACTAAAATAGAAAAGATTTTAGCTTCTTTTTCTTCTTTAATACAATCCAATATTGTCGAATCCACCTTAAAAAACAGGTTAGTACTGCATAACAAACTGGCAAAAGAACATGGCTGACTCCTAGAGACTTAAAAGGAGTTGGTTTGGTATAGAGCATACTCACAAAGAACTTGATGTGCAGTCAACCGCATTTTAGGATCTCGAACAAGCATTCTTCTGACAAGATCTTTTGCAGTATCGGATATATTAGGCCAAGGCTCTGATACAAAGTCAAGTTCTCCTTTCAAAACCTGTTCAAATATTCCTTGTTCCGTTTCTGATCCAACACATATTTCCATGCAAGAAAATAGGGTCTAAATGAGTAGATTTAGGCATACGTAAATGAAGCAAGAAAACAACAAAGATCAAAATAAATGCTCACCATCCCAAAAAGGAGGCACTCCACTTAGCAAAATGTATATAATGACTCCAGCACTCCAAACATCACATTCTTGACCATAGTGCTTTTTTAACACCTCTGGAGCTACATAATAAGGGCTTCCCACCACGTCACTAAATGTTTCACCTGAAAAAAAAAAAAAAAAAAAAAAAATAATGAAAAAAAAATTAATTAAAAATTTTTAAAAAATAATAAAAAAAATTAAAAAAAAAAAAAAAAATATGAAGGATAGAAACATTGATTCAACATTTTGAATAATTCCTAATAAGAAGTAGAACAAAGGTTAGGATGACTCCAATCATATTCCAAAAACTTTTGACTCAAACTTTGAAAATCACAGAGGATTTGGCAGGCGGCTTGTCAATACACAAAACTTGTGCTTTGTTTTTCCACTTATCTGAAACGAAAAATTCATAATTTCCGCAATTTTTAGAAGGGATGCAGTCTATAAAACAATGCAATAACCTTTGGTAAAATGTCCGCCCATAACCCAGCAGATTACATAGTCCAGGGATTGATGACTTATCCATNAAAAAAAAAAATATGAAGGATAGAAACATTGATTCAACATTTTGAATAATTCCTAATAAGAAGTAGAACAAAGGTTAGGATGACTCCAATCATATTCCAAAAACTTTTGACTCAAACTTTGAAAATCACAGAGGATTTGGCAGGCGGCTTGTCAATACACAAAACTTGTGCTTTGTTTTTCCACTTATCTGAAACGAAAAATTCATAATTTCCGCAATTTTTAGAAGGGATGCAGTCTATAAAACAATGCAATAACCTTTGGTAAAATGTCCGCCCATAACCCAGCAGATTACATAGTCCAGGGATTGATGACTTATCCATTCAGTGACTTTGGCACTGGACGTTCTTCCAAAGTTTTGAGAGAAGAGTACAAGCACATTAAAAGATTTTCTAATTCATCATTGGATGATGGTAAACGACATAGGAGTGACTGTCGCTCTAACAGATCAGCTTCATGTCCTATTCACTAGTTTCTGAATCAGCAACTTGTATACAGGATATGACGGTATTTACGATACTCAAAAACATATATCCCTTTTCTTTAATATATAGAAATTTACAATCTAAATATCTCTAAGATATTGTGAAATGCATGATCACTTTTGGACACGACGGTTGAAAAGTCGTGCCTGACAACTCTAAAAGCATCATAAGCATAACTCAAACTATCGTTGTCCAGTAGTTGACCGAGCTCAAGCATTGACCAGTCTAAGAAAAAATTAAGATGAATTTTATACTTTAGAAAGAAGAATCATTTCCAGAAAGATTAGTGCCTGTATGAGTTTTGTAATGATTCGGGTCTTATGCCCAAGCCATTATATCATAAGCCATTATATCATATGTATTGTCCACCTTAGGAAGACATCTACCCTCTTACCACACACAGATCCTGGGGGACGCGACAGAAAAGCAATTTAAGAGAAGATAGGTTTATGCTCTCTCAAATTGGACAATACATAAATTAACAGATTGGGAGAAGAGATTTGGATCGTTACAGAATATGTTAATAAGTATCAAGATTCAACTTTAATCTCTCTTAAGGGAGAGTTCATGGATTCGAGTCTTGAAGGTCGTGATAGAAATTCGTGAGGAATAAGATAGGCTCAAACTCTCCAAAAAATGATAATACATATGATATAACGGCTTGAGAACGAGGCTCGAGTAGTTACGCTCGCGTTTTTTGTAACGATCTAGAACCCATGCCCAAACTATCCACTTTAAGAGAGCATATGCCTTCTTAGTCCTCATGAATTTTCATCACGTCCCCCAAAATTCAAACCTTAGACATTCGCTTTATGAGAGACTTAAGTTAAATTACCCAATTGATACTAGGATTCAACTTAAGTCTCTCATAAGACAGAGGTCTTGAGTGTTAATCCTGAGGACACAGTGAAAATCCGTGAGGGGTAAGAGGCAGTGGCTTCCCAAGGCGAATAATATTTATGATATAATAGTTTGGACAGGAAGTTTAGGTCATTACAAGACTAGTGTAAATGAAGAATGTTCCAGTTTGTTTCTCACGGTAAAGTATCACCTCCCAAACTAGTTATGGGCCTAGACCACTTCTCATACTGCCAATGGTCTTGAGATGGATGTTTTAGTTTTCAACTGGTTGAGGAAGTATGAATGAAGTCTAATCAATTTACAGTTTGCAGCCTTTGTTTGTGTCATTTTTTTTCAAAAAGCGCTTGGGATTATGCCATCGGCTCTATTTGTCAAGGCTTATACCTCAACTTGCTGTGACTTGAGCTTGTTTGTCTTGTCTTCCTTGGCTTCTCATTATTGGTCTAACCTTTGTGGGCTGTTTTTTCTAGTGCCCAGAATGCTTTAACGATTCTTAGGCCGTTATAAACACGACCCAAACCTGAAAATGAGAGAAAAATTTGGAGAAAAGAGCAAGTGAAGCAATGTGCTCTAGCCTCCTAGAATTGAAGTGAAATAGAGCCCTTTCCCAAGTTAAGTTGCAACTTCTCAATGACAAGTAGAGAATGAGGAAAAAGGATGGAATAAAGTTATTAGTAAAGAGGTGGATGATTGGAGAATCAGATATGCTGATACACAGGAGACTTCTTAAGCTTTTTCCGCTCATAGATTAAAATTTGTTATATGATTACTAATTTCATGATTTATTATTTACTTAATTTATTGACTAATTCTATGTTTCTTTTAAATTAATTTAATTTTGTAAATTGGTTTACGAATTTTAAATATCGTCAATTGTCTAGTATGAATATATATTTGTGTTTTTTTATATTTTTTTTTTCCAATTTTATTGATTTGTGTTGAGGTTTATGCTTCGTGTCACAGATGTAAAACATCATTCTACCTGATTCTGCATTTTTATTATTGGTTTGTGCTATGGTTACAGCTTAGAAATATTGCAGTTTCACCTTGTTTGTTTACCTCTCTACATGCAAGTGCATGTCGCTCGCATAGGAAATCGTTAGATCTTGTCCCACGACAATATACCATCACCTTGAAACCAGTTATGAGCCTGGACAGCATTCTTCCCCCTGCCAAATAGCTTTAAAATTTGTTTTGAGATAGATGTTTTAATGTATATATAAGCAACCAACCTTACATGGGCTTCTTATCTTTTGAATTGCTAAGAAATAATACCTTTGCTCACTAAACTTTTATAGAAACAAAAATCTCCCCAGGCTTTAAGTATATCTTTGTGTCAGAAAGGAATTCAGCCTAAGGGGAAAAAGGACCTAAAGCAAAATCCAAAGAAAGCCAAACGACGTGTCTTCAGCGCTCCAGCGATTATCAACAGGCCTTTCCCAGTGCTTTGTTTCCAAATTCTTAACTGGATAATTACTCTAGTTGTCATACATATGATGTAGAGAATACGGAACCATGAATAGCTCATGTCACCAGGTTACAAGATTGTGACATGTTTACCGCAAAATGGACATAATATTCAATATCCTATCCCTGCTTCAGAAATATCAGTAGAATGAGAAGAAAGGAACAAAGAACCAGAATCAGAGGCTTTAAGTAACTTGAAAGTATAATAACAGCAGGATAATAATTCATTAACGGTTACTTATTGAGTATATAAATGCATAGAGAAAATGCAATAGCTTTGCTGCTTCCACTTACCAAAACCGAATATGCAACTCAAATTGATTTAACAACTCGAAAATATTAATTTATTTAAACTAAGATTTGAAATCCATTTGTGATAAATCAAAATTAACGAACCATAGAGATGCCTATTTACAAGTTAAAACGGTACTTTTTACACAAGGATGCATGAAATAAGGTTGAGACCAAAACTTGGAGGTCTTAAGATAAAGTCACCTCCCTCTCCAATCCATTACCAAAGGCTTGCCACTTCCCAAAAAGATAAGGTTGCAAGAGTCCTCTTTTGATTTTTTCCAAAAGGTCAGGTTGATAGTTGTGATCTCAATTAGAGAGGTAGAGTAGGCATTCCTAGATAACCCTCAAACTACATAGACATAATCATAGCTTTCAATGAGAGTTAAACTTAAAAAAGCTTCATACTTTCCGCAACTTTTGTCTGTTCAGTTATTCCAATTCATACAATTGGACAAGCACATAGGATCAAAATCCAAGTTCATAGAACACTTCACAGTGAATACTTCCAAGTTCCATTTCTTTGATCATGTTCAATATAATCAAATAAATGCTAACGTATATGGGTACCTGGCTTGAAGAACATTGAGAGTCCAAAGTCAATGGTTTTAAGTGGTGACTCCTCTTGCTCGTTAACAAAAAGGAAATTCTCTGGTTTCAAGTCTCTATGCATAACCCCTAAGGAATGACATGCCTCTACAACACCAACTATTATCCGAGCAAGCTCAGCCGCCTTCCTTTCCGTGTAATGTCCCCTCTGTATGATCCTATCAAAAAGCTCCCCACCCGCACAGAGTTCCATTATGACATGAACTGCAACTGCATCTTCGTAAGCTCCCACAATGGATATCACATTCAGGTGCCCTGCTAAGTGGTGCATTATCTGAATCTCTCTTCTTACATCCTCGACATCCTCCTCACTAACCAATTTCCTCTTAGCAATTGATTTGCACGCAAATTCTTTTCCAGTTTCTTTCTCCACGCATAAGAATGTTGTCCCAAATTGCCCTTGTCCTAACTTCCTTCCCAATGAATATATCTCCTTCAAATTCCCTGTTTTTCGCTGTAAAACTGATTCAACTTGTAGGCCTACACTTGATAATCTCTTAAAGTGATTTGGCTTGTTACCTTGCCCTGCCTCCTTTTGGGGATCTGGTTTGGCCTGCTCACCGGCAATTATTGGCTGTGTAGGCGCGGTGGTAGAACCAGAACCTTTACCCTCTAAATTCTTCTCGTTACTACTATTTCCTTCTTGCTGCTGATGGGGTGCCGGGAGCGTTTCCGGCTCCCGGGTTTTCCAGATTGCAGCGGTGACAGACTGCAAGAAGCCATGTTTTCCCAGATTGGGACCTACGCAATTATTCCCCATCAAATGCTATATTTGCCTCCAATAATCAATCCCTCTAGAATTTCACCAACAACATATGCCCTCATTAATCGAATTCACCGTAATGTAGCTACAATTAATGAAGCTTCGAGATCAGATCAACCCTCCTGGAAGAAACCCTTAATTTCGCTCCAAATTGTGATCTTATCAGCCTATTAAAGTTCTTGTGATGAATTAAGTTCTTAAATGAAGAAAAAAAAATGCCAAATATTCAATTATTTGGAGTAAGAATAACACAAATTATATTGCTAATGATCCAACAACTTTTTGTAAAATAAATATTAGGCCATTTAATCAAGAATCGGATATTAACGCGCAAAATAAAAATAAAGGTGCAAATTCATTTATTGGGAAGGAAGAGAGATCCATTGAATGATTAAAGAATAAATAAAATGAAAAGCAGTGATGAAAGTGCGTATGTGATAAGTGAGTGCGTGAGTCAACTCGTAGGAGATAATGATCGATCAATTGACATCGATTCTAAACGAAATTCGCGCAAAAATACAGTGGCGACGCCATTAGAGATAGAGAAATTATACCAATAAAGAAATTCTCGAAACACCGCCATTTAACATGCGCTGAAGTCAAAATGCAATGCATGCATGCCCGAATGTTAACCAGAATCTGATAAAATAAGAACTCCCTTGCTCACCAAGCTTACAAATTATGTCATTTTAGTCACAAATTTTTTATTTATTTTTAACTAAAGTTACAAAGTTATTTTAATTAAGTTACTGTTTCGCGCAGAAAGTCGGGTCTTGCTAACAATTAAAAGATAACTCAGACAATTGTATAAGGAACAAACATCTTGGAACAAAGTCTCAAAAATGAGTGTTTTATTGATGAAAATTTACAATTTGTGAGAAACCAAATGTTTCCAAAGGGTACAAGCACACAGAACAATGGAAGATTAAATGCGACAAAAGTAAATACAATGAAAATTACATATTCTTTGTTTGAAAGTGTTCGATTCAGAGTTCTTTCTTGTATGCATTCTCTTCTCTTTTATACTTCTCTGACGGCCGTTATTGGGGAACTGTTTGAAAACCGCTTGTCGTCCTGTAACTACCCACGTTCTTAATCATGACTTTGGTGTTTTGTAATTTCATTTTCAACCGCTGTCACTACTTCCATTATCTAACCGCTTGTAATTGAGATTTTTGGATCATGGGACGTGATAAAATTGTCTATTAACTGCTTAATAACCGTTATTCATAATGGCTACTCCCCCTAATTTTGGGCGTCTCGCAGCCTTAGGCCATGAAGGCACCGTCGTCCTAAAACATCATAATCGTCCAACGCTTGGACGTCTAATAGGCCTGGGTTATGATGGACACTTACTATATTACTCTGCTTTAGGTCTCTTTTAGACCCATCCTTTAAATATTTCAACTGGGCTCTTTTACCCAGGTCTAATTCTTTGGACCATTTAATTGGGTTGTATTTTTTTTTTTGCGTCAACAGTTACTCTTTAAGTATTCGTTATTATTAAGGTGTCTAACAATGTTGCTTATGTGACTGACCGTCTTGATACGATTTCATTCATATAGTAGAATTCCACACATTACATGTGATTTTAGCATTAGTTTGGGAAGAATTTATGTTTAATTTATAAATAGATAGAATAAGTGGTAGATAAGTGGATACTCGTAAGTTATTGAAATGCGCCGTTGAAAATGAAGTTTGATTAGAGAAGTATAATTTTAAGGATTGACTATTTTAAATAGAGAGTATCATATATTTAAAAACTCTTTCGAAGATGCTATGACACTTTCAATTTTACTATAATTTACTTGATTCTTTGCACATTGCCATTTCAATTTGCAACACAAGCCGCTGTCCTCGTATACATTATCAAATCGTTAAATTGACTAACAGATATATGGTCAATGACTTAATTGTATAACTTTTTAAGTTTTGTGTTTATTCACTAAAAGTGATTCAGTGACTAAAGTGCCACGTTTTACAAGTTTGGTGACCAGTTGAGCTCTAAACCCATTTATAAAATGGATGACTGTATAAATATGTGTGTGCACTTGTCTATCAGACTCTGTCTATCCGAGTTTGTGAGTGTTTAATGTGCATATGCGGAGCTTTCGGTTCTAGCTCTCTATTAATCTTAACTCTTCCGAGTCCATCTTTCAAGTCTTATTTAATCGTGGCGAGTTTAATTGATGTTCCTAGAACAAAATTTTGACCCCCAGCTATCTATAAGCCTTCGAATTTTGAAGACTTTTCACTACGCTATTGATCCACTGTGAACCTACTAAAGTAAGAAAATTGTGAGACATATTTTGGAGACTTGATATGAGATTATGGAGGAAATACGAAGAATTATTATAATATTACCTGCAATACGCTTTGCAAGATATACAATACATGGGGAAGACTATTAATGCATATGACTTGCCTCAACTTATTGATACCTTCCATGGTAACAATGAACCCAATGCAAATGAAATTTTACATGGACGCTCTGTCGAAGTTCCAAATGTTGGTATTCAAGCAACATCAGATCTAAATCCAAATAAAAAATATGCTTTTGATGTTGTACTTGAAAGAATGAACAATGAAGACGGATGCATGTTTTTTGTCGATGGGCCTGACAGTATAGGTAAAACATTTTTATACCATTCTTTACTAGCAATGGCTCGATCTAAGAAGATGATAACACTTGCTCTAGCAACTTCAGGTGTAGTAGCATCAATAATGAGAGGATGCAAAATTGCACATTCACCTCTCTATTTACACATTTTCTCTCTCTACTCACATATTTTCTGTAATTTCCAACTCCACCACTACCAACGTTGATAACAACAAGATCAACAAGAAAGTAAAGTCAAAGGAAGGCCAAATAATGGAAGGTATGTGTGGATTTGTGTGGTAGGTTGCGATTTTATGTGTTGTATGTGATGTGATGGATCTAGGTGGGATACATGCGGTAGTGGTGATAGCTGGTGTGATCTGCATGTGCTGGTGTGTGCGGGGTGGTGATGGTAGTACGATGGATCCAGGGTTGGGATACAGACTATGGTGGTGATAAGTGGTGTGATCTGTGGTGGTGGTGGTGGTGTGGTAGATTTGGGATTGGGTACGAGAGTGGTGGTGATGGTCAGTACGATCTGTTGTGGTGGTGGTGGTGATGTGATGCGATGATAGTATGGTTGCTTTGATGGTGAGGTGACGGTGGCTATTGGTTAGGTGGTGAGGTGATGGTGATGGTGAGGTGGCTCGAAGTTCGATCAATGTCGATGTCGGGGTTAAGGTTGGGATTGGGTTTACTATTGGTAGTGGTGGTGGGGTTGTGGTATAATAAAGAGTGTTTGCGACTAACTATTTTTTTTTTTGGGAGCAGTAAAGGTGGGATGAAGGGTGTTTGTAATCAACTATTTGGTTAATTTGTGAATAATAAATAATATATGATCGATAAAATGAATAACTTGTAACCAATAAATAACACATGAGCTAAAAAATATGAGATTACAACTTAATTTGTAGTCACGACTTACAATTTTTTAAGTTGTGACAAATTAATTCGATAATTTGGATTGAGAAATAACTTGTGATCAATTAATTTGATAATTTATGACTATAAAATAAGTTGTGACCTATAAATTTTATGATTTGTCATCGAGAAATAATGCGCGATCAATTAATTTGATAGTTTGTGATCTGTAATAAATTGTGACTAATGAAATTTGTGATTTGTGATCGAGACATTCAGTAATTGTGATCATAAATGGTATAGTATTGTGATATTAATATATTCAATTAATAAAATATTTATTTAATAAAATTTAATTATGGCCTGATTATTGAAATTTTCAAACTTATTTCTTAATTTTGAAATTGTATATTTTAGCCTCCTTAAATATGTAATGTTCTGTTAAAGTAAAAATTGTAGACAAACTTTAAAATTAAAGCCCGAAGTTGCTAAGCCCGCCAACCACGAGCCCAACCCAAGATAAGAAAACGGCATTAACGTCTGAAACTAACAGCATTAGGCACAGCGAAGCGGAGCGGAGGGAAGTAAAACTATTCAAAACCAAATCCGAAGGCCATTTCTCCCTTTTAATTGAACCGTAGTCTCAAAATCCCGCTTTCTCACCTTCCAACCCCAAAAAGGGAAATTCAGAAACACTCACTTAAGGCATCTCCAATGAAGACCCCTTTGCACCAAAATGAACCAAATTTTGGTGCAAATGTGTCTCCAATGGAGCATGGTCTTTTGCACTGTTAAGCGTGAACAGTGACTCAACGCCGAACAATGACGCATTCGTCACTGTTCATGTCGAACAGTGACGCATCCCTTCACTGTTCAGTGAACAGTATGCGCGACTGATAGAAAAAAAATTTAAAACTACACGTAACATCACTCTTGGAAATGACTTTTTTGTCGTATTTGTTTACAAGAGCTAGTTGTGTTGGAAATTGTTCAAAATGATTTTTGTCTCATTACTTAAATTTTGTCTTGTATTATAAGATGCGAAAGAACCATCAAACGGAACCAGCTTGGAAGTATGGAAAAGAAATTGAAAAGACGAGAGGTGATAAAAAATCATACGTCTACATCGAATGTATGTTTTGTAAGAAAATCATTACCGGAGGGGTGAAGCGAATGAAAGAACACTTAGCATGTATTCACAAGAATGTAGCCCCATGTCCTAGAGTTCCTATGGATGTTAAACAAGAGATTGCGGAGTATATGAATGCTGGAAACATGAAAAGACACCTATCACAACAGAAACTTGAAGATATGGTCGATCTTGGTTCTTATTATGAGATGAATGATAAAGAAAAATATTCTATGAGAGGCATTAGAGGACCAATGGATAGGTTTGTGTCAAACATTGGTTGTGATGATGAGACACATCCAAAGATGAGTGCAGCCAAGATAAAAGAGATGCGAAATAACGTTTGGTTAGATGTTGGGAGATTCTTATTTGAAAATGCAACACAGTTCAATGTGGTCTAATCTCCTTCATTTATCAGCATGTGTCGAGCTCTTGGTTCATATGGTAGATGTTTTCGGCCTCCTACAATGTACAAACTCCGGACATGGATTCTTAAAGAGGAAGAGGAATTCACGAGGAAAATAGTTAACGATGTAAAGGCGACGTGGATTACAACCGGTGTTTCTATATTATCTGACGGGTGGTCTGACATGAGAAATAGAAGCTTGATCAATTTTCTTGTGAATAATCCACATGGAACGGTGTTTCTGAAATCTATTGATGCTTCTGATGCAATTAAAGATGCAGATCTCATGTTCAAATTAATAGACGAGGTTGTTCAAGAAGTTGGTGAAGAAAATGTTGTTCAAATTGTGACCGATAATGCAATTGCATACAAAGCTGCTGGGAGGAAATTGATGGAAAGACATAAGTATTTATATTGGACTTCTTGTGCTGCACATTGCATTGACTTAATGCTTGACAAACTTGGGGAGTTGCCACAACACAAACGTGCATTGATAAAGGCTAAAAAGGTCAGTAATTTTATTTATAATTATCAATGGATGTTGGCATTAATGGGAAAAACTGCTAAGATGGAGATAGTTCGACCGGGTGTTACGAGATTTGCTACAGCCTACTTGACTTTACAGAGGATCTATGAGTTGACAAACTCGCTATGAGCTATGTTCACTTCAGAGGAGTGGGTAAATTCTCCTTGGGCTAGGAAAGTGGAAGGGAATTTGCATGGTGAGACTCATTTCCAATCTAACTGAAAGGGAGTGAGCAGATCTCCAGTTAGACCAATTTGTTGAAAAATGGAATTTTTTTTATCTCGAACAAGTAAAATCAACTTTCACTAAACGGTCTCCTGGTATGTATTAAATTATTAAAATATTATATATACATTTTTATACATTATATACACAATTTGAGTTTTATTAATAATATTCATTTATTTCTTAATTTGATTAGCCTATACTTAATAGTTACATACTTGCATGTAACATTTTTTTTTCTTAATTTTGATCCGTTGCTTGGTGGACTCAATTTGGCGTTGGTACTCTAGAACTAACTAAGTTTGCAACGAGAGTTTTAAGTCTTACTTGCTCATCTTTTGCATGTGAGCACAATTGGAGTACATTTAATTTAGTGCGTACTAAGAGAAGAATCGTTTGACAACAAAGAGATTGCATACATTGATTTACATCAATTATAACAAGAAGCTCAAAGATCGACATAGGCGATTGAAGTCACTTAAAGATGGTGAAGATCCTTTGATTCTAAAGGAAGTTCCGTCCGATGATGAATGAATTGTAGATCACGATATTGGAGCTCCATCAAACACATGCGATGTGACTGATGACGACTCGAGTCTAAATTTTTCATAATCAAAGGGGATTGAAAGTTCTACGCGTACACAAAGTCAACCTATTAGGAAAAGAACTTTTTCACGAAAAGGTATTCATACTTTTATAATTCAAATTTGTTTTTTATTTTGAAATTATATTAACGGATTGCTTTTTATTTAATTTACAGGGAAGGAAAAGGTCACATTGCAATTGGTAGATGAGGAAGATGATTTTGTAGAAATTGAGAGTAGCGAAGAGGAAGATAATGGGGAAATTAGATTTGATGATGATTCCATTAACGATGCTAGTAATAGTGATGATAGTGCAGACTTTTAGGTTTTTTTTTAGTTTAACTTGCTACTTTTTTTTTCATTGCAAATGGAGTAATTTTTAACTCTGTAATGTTTTTTTTTTTTTTTT